>JANBPU010000234.1:0-25072 GCA_027575805.1 Mycoemilia scoparia | reverse complement strand
AAAAATTATGGGTAAATTCTATAGGGACCACACCCATACTAATTTGGTCTGCCAAAAAATGAAAAGTGGCCATATCTGTATGATTAAATTTACTCCAAAAACCCCATGACTAGTTGCAACTTTTTTCTAAAAAATAAAATTTAGCAAATAAAACCAAAAAATGGCCGAATATTATAAATAAGATTCAAGTGTTTAGATAATACAGGCGCACAAAAAAATGAGTATAAATAGTTCCTACCCCAAAGCAGTCCCTTTTTTCAGTAACAACACCAACAACTTTCGCAATACTCTTTTTTCTTCGCATTTTATGTTCCTACAACTTTTTTGGCTAAAGCCAAAATCAACAACACAGTGCACGCATACACCTACCACAGTTTTCATTCCCTTTCCCCTAACACTTCTTCCAACATAAAATGACTTGGTCAGCTCTTGAAAGATTTTTTTATCTAAACCACCAAAAATTACCAAAAACAAACTCCAGGCATACTGCAGGGCCAAAGATGATGGACAAATCCCTAAACAAACCACTTCCCAAGGTGCCACCATCACTTGGTGACACTCAAGGAGAGCCTTGCCACCAACATCATTATACCATTATTGCGCCCCACATTCCTGGTGCTTCTATGAGCGCTGGTATTTCTAGTAATATTGATACCAGCAAAAAGGAGCCAAGAATAGTTGTTTTGGCCTTATGGCACAACCAAGGGAACAACAGGAGCAATAATGATGATTGCAGCGATATTAAGGATGAAGCATCTGTTCTTGAACCCATTGAATATGAATTCTACCTGTCTCAAGTTAACAGCAACAATCTATGTCCACACAATGGAAGGCAGATAAATGTTTCGTTCAAGGAACCATGTCTGGTCCATAATGACAGATTTCAACCGCCAATCTGTGGTAAAACTCTGGGTCTACGACATCAACCAAAATACACAAGGATCTGGATTGATAGCTGCAAGTTCTATCCCAACAAGCTTCGAGCAGCGATTGGAGCCAGTGATTACGATTTCATTGACCAGGAAGCATGTTCTGAATATTGGAAAAACCACAAGTACTTGCTTCCAGAGTATGCTCAAATTATTGTCATGACATTTGATTTCATTCACTTTAAATACCAATCACGAACAACAGTTCAAAGAGGTAGCAGTGGCGACCTGCTGCTGTCTTTTTTCAATCTAAAGAAAAAAGTTGATGTTGAAGGTTATTTAGTTGTTGGAAATCAGTATGACTATATTGTAGCTGAAAAGTTTACTTACATCATAGTTAAATGCGACTGTGAATGTCAAGAAACCCATGCTGCTGTTGATTTTAAAAAAGCCACTGAACCCCAAACTACGAGATCATCTCCAACAAGAAGTAATAGTAGTAGTGGTAGTGATGATGGAAGTGTTGACAGTCTGAGCATTGCTGTGGCTGTCAATGTTGCAATTGTGGTTTGTGAAAACGAACAAGAACTATTGCTAAACTTGTATGATTGTATCAATCATGTCAACCATATGCAGCCTGATTTATGGATTTGTGATGGTACAAATGGTCGATGTTCTGACAGCTGTGACCTTGTTGAGCCTGAAGATGCAAAGAAAATGTCTGTTAGAATTGTGTACCCCAGTAACATTGACAATATTGATAAAGACCTTGGTGAAGTTGAAGACAAGGAATTAAAAATTAATGATTTCTTTACTTCGCAGGGTATTCGTAAAGTCATCAACAGGATTATCAATTCTACAAGCCCTGCTTCTACCATTTTGCCTATAAATGATGGCAAGAGTGAGTCAAGTGTTTCATCTGATGGTAGTGCATCCAATTCACAATCATCGTATACTTCAAACTCTTTACAAGGTTCTCAGGATTCTAGCAATGACACTGATGATGGCAGTAGTAGCAGTGATAGTGGTAACTAATAGTTTAAAACATTCAATTCTGATATTGGTACATTTCAGAAGGAGAGTAGAAAATATAGGTAAGATTTCTGTGTCAGATACTGCAAAGACATGTTATGTTTACACTTTCAGTCAATATATAGTTGAAAAAGGGATATTGTAATTTGTAATGTGGATTTTTGTTGTTTTGTTTTATTAATATATTTATTCGCAATAACAAAGTTATGTTCAAAAACAATTTTCTATATTAAACTATAGACCTTGCTCATGCCTAAAAACATTTAAATTCAAATAATAATTTTAATCAAATTATTATTATTATAATTTTCCATTTTTTGCTATTAAATTATAAATTACATACGACTTCATTGCTTGTCTAATAATTTTTTGTTAATAAAATATTTTTATCTGGCTAATGCCTATGATGAAATAGATGAGAAATCATTTCCTTTTAACTAAAAATTACCAACATGTCTGAATTAATAACAGGCTTCAGTTAAACCATAAATTTACCAATTCTAAATTTACAGCCAAAAAATTGTAAACCATAAAGAGTTGATTGGTCGCTTTTCCTGTATTAACCAAGGGATTTGATAACATATAAAAACTATAATTGGAACACACATACACACAACCTTGAATTCTGTGGAATAATAAAGTTAGTGGAAATACTTGAGTGCTTGAAAATGTAAAAGTTATTTAAGCAAATTTTAAAAATATAAATAGCCCTGCCTATTTCCCAATTTCAAAATAGTTCCTATACCCATTTTTTTCTCACTCACTTTTTTTACTCGCTAGTACACACAATCCCACCCACTCAAAGATTACCCAAAACCCTGACCCTGGCTTTTTCTACCATGTCTTCTCTTACCAATCCCCAAGCTGTCAATGATTCTCAAGAAAAGCTGTCACCCTGCTCTACTATGATTCACCCTGATCAGAACAAAACTGAGATCACTCAGTTAGGTTCAAATACATCTATAGATGTACATACACCAGGGGAAAAAATGCCACCAGTGGCATTGCTCATATCAATGGTCATAGCCAGCATCGGGGAAAGAAAAGAAAAGCTGTTAAAAAAGTCGAATTTAGTGATGAAGTCATAATACATAAGTATCATGCTTCTAATGATTCTGACACCAAGGACCGTGATGATGCTTCTAATGCTCCTGACACCAAGGACGAAGTTGATTATGTGCTCTATAATTCTCCTGAAGAACTTAATTCTCTTGATGAGGTTGATTCTCTTGATGAAGTTGGTTCTACTTATAACCAAAAGGACAAAGTAGAATTAATCGAAAATTCAGACCCAAGTTCTTTTGCCAGTAGCAATCCTGATCACCAAGGTCGTGAGACTTTACCCAGGAAACTGGAGGGAGAAGAGCCATCTGAGTCTGTTCAAGACTTAAATTCTGGCCCCAACAATCATATTCATCCACAAATTTCATCATCAAGATCAAACAAGCGTAGGAGAAAAGCACTCTAGGAATACAGACGGTGTTTTTGTTTCTAAACTTTTATATGCTGGAGATTTATATCTCCGGAATATATATGTTGTTAAAATAATAGGCTTAAAAGTGATTATAACCAATATTTAGTTTTCTACCATTCATTTGAGATAACTGTAAAATCAATTGTTCATTAAAATACTTTTATAATATGCCTTACTATATATAGTTTCATATATCATAGGGTCTCCTTTAAAAGAATAGTGCCAGGATGATAATAATAATAATAACAATGGTTCCTAGAATCCCATTCTAAAATGTATGAATTGAGTGGACAATTTGGTTCCATTTTTATAGAGAACTTTTCATTTTATATGCCTTTGAAATGCCTGCCAAAATTTTATTTTATATTTGTATGAGATAATTTTGTTGAATAATAAGCGTATTAATTCAATGATGATATATGGTAATCTCAAATCCAAGGATAGGAGATTGTGGATGCTGATCGAAACAGAGAGCTTATTTCTATATAGTTTGGAACCGGCGGTTTAAAGTGTCTACTATAGACTGTATATGCTCTTTTCTTCATTTGCGGGGCTGGTTGCTAAACCACATGTGGTTGGGAGCCCTACGCAAGTAACCAGGCTCAGTAAACTTGCTTGCACCAACATAGACACCATCTTCAATAACACATTAATATAATTTTTAATTTCCACTGCTTTACAATATGGTTACAAGCTAACATTATAAAAATGGTGATGATGATGATGATGATGATGATGGTAGTAACTTACAGGCACAGGCAGCAGCTATCATGACAATGAAGGGGGCGCCTTCTGCGGTTAGTCGGAAGGGAGGTCTGGGTGCAGCCATTGTTCAAAGTGAGTATAATATACTAGAGTAACGGTTATTGAGGGCAGTGTAAAGATACAAGATATATTTTAGAAATACAAAAGAGAATCAAGAATGTGCGTGTAGAGAAGCATTGAGCGCAATGCCTTAAATACTTGTGAGATGGATGGTGTATATATGAGAGCGACATTAGGCAGTAGCAGCTTGATTGCATTGCAATGATACACACATTGTCCTTTAAACCACCACGAACTCTATTCCTTTGGTTAGCCAAGGCAGAAAAAGGTCAAAACACACTACACAAAACCTTGGGAGACGTCAAAACAATAACCAAAAATATGAGCCATTGCATTTTGCTTCAGAGTCACAGGGTCATGTGCCACATACATATTTATAATGACACATAGTAGATGGCAGGGTCTCCTCTAAAAGGGTACCAGAATAATACCTTTGATAACAGCCGATAATCCATCAGGTTCCAGCTAAAATGTATGGGCTATTGGCTGACTTCCAGGGTGTGTGTGTGTGTGTGTGAGGGCACCAATCTGTTCCCTTTTGATCGAGAATTTGCCAGATATAGACAGCATTAAGGCAAAAGGAATCACAAGCCTCTCTCAGTCATGCCAGGACTCCCCCTCTGTAGTAATACTATTATGATGAAAAAGTTCGGATCAGCTCCAAAAATAATCTTTTCCAGGGCTTAGAGTAAATTGGCTCATGCTTGCTTGCTTGGCCAATATTCTGTTACCAAATCAACCCTTGAAGTCACACCATTCTCTGGTTGCTTAAAACCACGCGGTACACTGACTACTGTAAGTAGCCTTTCCCATTGGCCAGGGTGAGTGGAGCTGTGTGTTGCTAGTCATAACACATACTTTCCGCTAGCTTTAAAATATCACCAGCGTCAGTAGACTGTGTTGTCACCAATTTTATTTTATTCACTCTCCTAGTCTCATTTATATATTCTCTTTGCATTTGTGTGTGTACATTCCGATTATTATACTAATGGAATTACTACAAGATACACACTTTGACGAGAAGAGTAGCCTAGTTTCCAGCGAACCCCCCACAAGCACAAATGCATACCGTTCATGGAAGAGCACGAGTAGCAGACGACGGGGAACTTCCAGAGCCAACAACAAAAGGAATAGCACCGCCCTGAATCTATGTATAAAGACCCTAGTTGGCGTATCCATCATATTCATTTTGTTTTTGTACTTCTCATCGACACCGCCACCACCAGCTTTAGGCCCAACGCCTTCGCGGAAACACCCACCTTCAAGCGACAACAACAACAACAACAATGGAGGCAGTGGGAATAAACAAACCTTTAGCTTGGCTCATGTATATTCGCAGGCTTTCCCCGATGTTGGCCATCAGGACACAAAAAACATCAGGCCTGGGACATCCAAAACTGCGGACCCAAAAGACATGGAGGCCCTCAAGATGATGAGAGCAGAAGCAAAGTCTCGAGGATATGCCTACCCATTCATTGTCAAGAAGTCGAATAAAGCCCAGCCCGAGGATGATATGCACGAAATCAAGTCTGGCAAAATGGACATTAGCTTTGATATTAGAGGCCGGCAAAGCAATGGCAGATACATCGATGATGATGTGGAGGAGGATATTGTCGAGAATCACAGTTATCATCGCCAGGGCAGCCCTGAGGCATCGTCTTCTATGCTGCTTTCTGGCGAGAAAATGGTATCTCCATCACAAGTCAGAGGCACTGCTCGGTTGCTGCATAAATTGCGTGGCGAATACTTGACATCTTCGAGTGGAAAGAAGCAAAGCTATTGGTACAAGCATGACGGCGATGATGCTGATAAAACGACCCCCCGCAATCAATTTGCAGATAAGAACGATGGTGCCACTCTAGCCGCTGATGATACTGCCCGGCCCTCCCAACCAAGCCAAGATGATGACCCATCTTCTACTCCTCTTCCTCCCTCAGGACAGGTTCCTTGGGATTATTTTGTTGACGATGGCCTGCTCATTCCCAACGTAAAGGACCGCCGCACTGTGATTAACCTGGCTCGCATGGCAGCTGACGCCTACAGAAAGGATGTGGATGACCAGTGGGAGCCGCTCGGCAAAGCATGGGACACAAGGCATTCTTTTGGATGGCGTGAAGATGGACTTCGTGGTCACGTTTTTGTCTCCAAGGATAACCAAACCATAGTACTTTCGCTCAAGGGAACCAGCGGTGCACTATTCTTGGGTGGCGATGCAGAGACGTCGACCAAGGACAAGTTTAATGATAACCGTCTATTTTCCTGCTGCTGTGCCAGGGTTGACTTTTCGTGGAGCACCGTGTGTGACTGCTATATGGGCGGAAGCAAGTGCAACGCCACGTGCCTAGAGACCAATGTAAATGATGACCCGGATATTTATTTCCATGCCGCAGCAGAAATATATATGGATGTGGCTCGCGCCTATCCCAATTCCAATATAGTGCTGACTGGTCATTCTCTGGGCGGTTCTGTTGCTTCACTAATTGGCCTTACATTTGGTGTTCCAGTTGTTGCTTTTGAAGCTCCCGGAGAAGCGCTTGCCGCAAAGAGGCTGCATCTGCCTGTTCCTCGCTCTGAGAAGCTGATGGCCCAGATCCCTACTTGGCATTTCGGACACACTGCTGACCCCATATATATGGGTGTTTGTACTGGTCCTTCGAGTCTTTGTTATTATGGTGGTTATGCTCTGGAGTCAAAGTGTCATCTTGGCAACCAGTGTGTGTTTGATACTGTCCGTTTGCTTGACTGGAGACTTGATGTTCGTCACCACCGAATCATTGATGTTATTTATCTTGTCCTAGAGCCTTGGGGTCTTAATAACAAGGAAGAGAAATGGCCAGTCGGAATTCCAGAGAGCGAGGAATGTGAAGACTGTGGCTTATGGAAATTTGTGGATGATTCATCTCCTCAGTAGTCATACACCATACATTATTGTATAACATAAACAATACTGCTACTACTACTTTTATCTATGTACCAATAAGTTTTTTTTGTTTCATTTATATTCAACATTTTTTTATTTCATCGTTGTATTTGATACTTTGAAAGAATCTAGCTCTACCATGAAAATATCTTGCTAGGCTGATTGCACGTTAAACTTGGAATTTAAGCACATTATCAACTGAGAAACTCAAGTGATCTATTTTTCTAGCCATTGGCATTGGACAAATCACTTGCGTCCTGAACAAGACATCAGAATAAAATTCATAAATCTGTGGCAAAATACAAGCATGGCATTGTAAGGCTCTTGTGGTTCCATTTAAACAACAAAGTCTTATAGTCAGTTTTTTTTTATTTATTGGTCTTGTTTTTTTTAATGTTGATCTCCATACTTATACAACATCACCACCCTTTTCAAAACTGATCCTTAATATTTCCCCTTCATACACCTTCATCCAGTGTAGTTTGAGGGGTAACCCCCCCCCCCTTCAATTGCCGCCGACCATGTCCACACAGCAAAAATACCGATCTGGGACGGGCCCAGACAAAAAGAATGCCTCTTACAGGGATCGAACCTATGACCTTCGCGTTATTAGCACGACGCTCTAACCGACTGAGCTAAAGAGGCCGAAAGTTAAAAAAGTTGTGAAGTCAGCGGGTGCGCGAATCCAGGGGTTTGTAGTACATTTTGGTCAAAATTTGTGCAAATTTCTACAAAATGCACATAAAAATGGAGTAATTTTAGTCAGTAAGTCGTGGAAACATGTGTATAAAATGGTTTAAACATGGTAGAAAAGGATGACACTTGCCTCACGATGGAGGAGAATGAATGCAGAGCTACTGCAATGATATAATGAGGGATTATGAACACAAAACGATTGTAAAAGTGATCAATGCTTTGTTTTAAGACATAGATTCGGTGTAAATACCCTGTAAAACATGAACAGGTATATATATATATATATATATAGAGAGCTGTAAAAATATATATTTTAAAGAAATGGAAAGAACAAAACATTAAACATTAAACAGAGCCGTCAATAAACTTGTGGTAGTGGTGGTATTGTTTACTCTACTTTGAAAGAACTACTGAATTGAAGTCAATAATACACATAAAAGTGGCTTGTGATTGTAAAACGGGAAGAAACGCGTTTGGTAAACGCGATATTGTCACGTGTTCTTTGTTCTTGTTCAACACTGTGTTTGTTTGACTGTAGACTGCTCTTTTTTCCTCTTTCAGCCAGCTTTGCTGTTTCTCGCCAATTAACCTGTTCCATTGCTTATACAAAACTCTTCAGCATGACCAAATTGAAAAGCTTTATCTCAGATCACTTTACGAAGATGATGGTTTAATGAATATTATTACTCTTTTAAATAAACTATAAAACAAATTAAATTAATTAGTAAAGGATTTTGGAGTATTGGTATATGGAGAATTGTTTTTGAAGGGTTAGGCCACTTATTTGGCTGTGATTGCGCCTATAATCATTGGTGGCCTCCAAAATGTACCCTTCAAAAGTCATTACCCATATAAACAAATGTATGAGTATAATAAGACAATGCAAGAAGTGGGCAAATCCCTACGCAAACTTGAACTACGACTTCTTTTCTTCTTTACAATTTCCTTGAGATTGTTGATTTTTGTCTAAGCCCAATGCATTCCAAAGATTGAGTTTACATATCGGGCATGTGACTGCCTTGGTGGTTAACCAATAGTCTATACAATATGAGTGGAATTCATGTTTGCATGGAAGCTGTCTGATATTTTGACGAGGATTTTCTAGGACTGTTAAACAAATAGGACAGGGATCCCCGCCATGGCCACCATAGTGGCCATGTTTTCCTTGGTGTAGATCACGTTCATTAGACGCCGAGCTAGATTGTTGGGATGGAGGGATTCCTTTGCGAGTGGGCAATAAATCAAGTTCGGACTGGGTAAAGAGAATTGGCTTTGGTTTTTTCTCGTTTAGCATATCAGGGGATGAAGATACACCTACTGCTGCATCATCGGCATCGGCGGGGGTTGTACCACGAACTCCCTGTTCTAGGTTTGAAGGTTGTTCCCCTTGTTGTGGTTGTGGTTGTTGATGGCTTGATCGTCTACGTCTACTCTTCAATAATGGAATCGATATACCAAGGAACGCCAACATTGTAATTAAAACTGCAAGTACTATTCCAATAATTGCGCCAGTAGTTGGCATCGACAAACTACTGCTGATCAGAGACGTGATATTTTATACAAATAGTATGTAGAGAAGTGCTTTAACACCAAATAAACAATAGCGCGAGATTTAAATAGACTTGGCTGGTGGACTGTGTAACCAGTATTATATATGTAAATGCACAATGGCAAAGAAATAATAAATATTGAGGAAAATAGATAATTATATATCTGGATATTTGTTTCTAGCAGAATCTTTGGAATGCTCATGTGTATTTATATTATATCTAGATTCGGCATGAATAAAAAAGTTTTGCTCTCTTTCTTTCTTGACCAGGACAAAGACATGCGGGGGTATACGTATGTGCCTTTTCTAGATGAGGTCACGCCAATTTGTTTTAGCCCAATATGTCCTATTCTTCAACAACCTCTTCATAAATCGAAACCCCCAAAATAACACCTTCAGTACAGGCTGGGTGCCCTTGCCGCAATGACCAAAATATTACATTAACACCTTGTAAAACACATGGTATACACATTAAATGCTGTTTAAATAGTAGGACCGCAATGACCACTTTTATAGAAAGCCCTCCAGCCCCCAGGCCATCCTATCATCACATTTCAGTCGCTCCCGAATACAGGCCTTGCCCCCATTTAACCAATACATTTCCATGATCACAGCGGTAGGAAGTCCAAGTTTGAAAGCCCAAGCCTCATTGTTAAAAAGAAAAGAATAGCCCAATACCTCTCAGGCATCATTTCTTTTGGTTCCTCTATAAAAATGATTTTCACAAAATTAGGGACATGTTGACTATGAGCCGTCCAATAATCAACGATGCTGCAAGTAAATCTTCACACTCACATCCACACACAGCTGGAATAAAAAGCTTGGCTTGCTAAGAGTAGCGCGATGCCGCAGGAAGAAAGATTGTTAGTGTTTTCTTGGAACGATATATGTTTATATAGTAAAGTAGCCAAAAGCTAGGAAGTGCACAAACACACACACACATATATATCATAGATTTCCTCCTCTTTTCGGTTGTTTGAACTAAAAAGAGGGAGCAGCTTCTAATTGTTCTATGTATCTATTTACATCTGACCTCACCAACTATATGCAGGACTCCTGAATCGTACCGACTTGAACAAAAAGCAAATAACAACTAATAAAGACTACGACTCCAAACTCAAGATTAAAGACAACACAACAATATATTAGTGCTAAACAAGATCCTTTTTGGCTGTTGTATATTTCACTACACGGGGCTTCCCTTGTATGTCTATTATCTATCTCTGTTCTTTTCCACGTGTGTACAGTAACATCTCTACATATATTCCAAGATTTACACATAAATATAAATCTCAGATCAATCGAGTTTTCTACTACGACTTCTTCTCCCCAACAAAAATGCATTGAATGTATTTAAAAAGTCTATCCATGTATACATACATACATACATGCCTCGTGTCTCTCTGAGTCTGTGTATGAGATCATGAGATTTTCAAATTCAATTACCATTATTACATTACACTATGTTTAAAAACATGTTCATTCTGCTCCAAGTGTACACGTAATGTATTGGAGAATAATAGCTAAGTTGAAGTGAGTTAACATGTTTCAAGACCAAGTCTTTTTTCTCTACCTCACTACTATTGCACATCCTCCTCCTCCTCCTCCTCCTCCTCCTCCTTCTTCAAAGACTCTGACTCTAATGGTGATAATAATATTGTTGTAGTTGCCATAACTAAGTGATATCCATCAAGGCTTTTGTTGTTTAACCGCAATTTAATTTTGCTTTTTGCAAATCCGGAATAAAAGCCACTGCAATATATTTATATACTTGAAATAGCTTTTCCCATCTAATAGCGCCTGACAAAAACATGTCAGACATTTACCGCAAGCAGAATCTAAAGGCAAATATAAAGGAAGAATTTGGCCCCTCTTTTTGTTTGTAATTCACATACATACTGGCCGCAATAAAAAAAGTGTAAATATTTTATATTAGTTGTCTCTCTTTGCCAGACTCTCAGAAAGAATGAGAATACAGATGTGGTTGATTTATTAAGTCACATAATTTTGACATGGTGATGATGGTGCGGGAAAATTCCAATATATTATACTTTCAGTGGTAACAGGAAATTTATTGGAAATATTGTACAGTATAAAGAAACTAGAGTGTTGTTTGATTGATTGCTTCATTTCTTCTGGATATATTACAGAAAAATTGGCCGCTGTTGTTTTTTACGAACATTTACTTATATTTTGAACTTGATCCTTTTTCATTTGCTCAACCTAAGCAATATTGCTATGTGTTATTGGAAAGTAAAGGCGAGTGTATTGAGATATCAATATAATCAAAGGTGTGGAGGATAAATTAGAAATGGCTTCTCAGATTTTGTTCTAATCGCAGGCCATTTGGTATTCAATTCTTGGGGACCCATTTTTGTCCAAGGTTGTGTAAAGCCAAATCATTTGAACAGCCAGGACTTTAGATAATATCTATATTTGGTATTTAAAAAGGCACCAATGTTTACTAAAAAAGGAAGTGCCAAAGCTGTATCTTTATCAGATATTTTATCTATCCTTTTGCTATATGGATCATGATTTTTGAAGGGTACCTTTTGGTGATCAACAATTAAAGGGGCAATCTCACCCAAATGAGTTATCACAGTCTATTAGCCGGATGGTTAAGCTATTTATTACTTATAGGGAGGAAGCTGAATGCCACATACACTATAATTTGTGTTTACCAATCGCAGTCTATTAGCTAATGTTCACACTTCAAAAACAAATACCCATAACTTAATATAATATATATTTTTAGTGATACTTTTGTCAAATTCCCATATTTTTAGAAAAATAGGACGATTTTACCTTTTACATATTTTACAAATCCTATATCATTATCGCTTTTATTACTATATACATCACAACATTTAGACACACTACCATCCCACATAAACTTTAGTGTGTGTGTGTGCGCGAGTCTATAACAAAATGTTATTTGCGTTCTTTAAAAGAATTCGCATGATGCCAATATCGGTAGTTGTGGCAGCTACAGTATGTCTATTTGTGTAAGCATACTAAATGTGTATTAGCACGCGCATGTGCATCTATCTCTGTTTGATATGGTCTTGGTAATCACCAAGATCATCTCACCACTAACCTGACCAATATTCTCACACAAAACACACATGAATTTATTATAAATTACTAGTGAAACAGTCATTTATGACATGTGCATCTCTGTCATTCCTGCTCTTCTAGAAAAGGTGTTGCATATAAGTGGTGATCATAATGGTCAGCTTAGCGGTCTAACCGGTAAGTAGTATAATCCAAATTATGTTGTAATTCATCTTTGATTTTGGTACTTTGTCTATGAAATTATCACAACACACTCATCATTGCTATCTATAATATTTTTCAAAAAACTGATGATGATGATTATAACGATAACAGCCAACCATCAGATACTAACTTCTATATACACATATGGATTTACATTGTTGTAGCTATAAGCAAGACAGCCAGTAGTTTGGGTATGGGCTACCTCAGTGACAAGCTAGGAAGACGGAAATTGCCCCTTTTGGCTACAGGATTCGGTTACTTTATCATGGCGTTCTTTTTCTGGAGATCTGGTGCATACTGGCAATTGGTAGTTGCACGTATTGCACAGGGAGTTACAGGCGGTGCTACTTGGACTATTATTCCTGGAATGGTGGCTGATGTGTATAGTGGCGAAACCATGGGATCGAGACTAGCGGTTGCATATACTGGATCCCAGATGGCTCATATTTTGGGACCGGTTGTTGGTGGATTTGTTTTTGACCATTACTCGAATACTGGCGTGGCTGCTCTTATCATGGGCCTTGCATTGCTGGACCTGTTCTTTAAAACTTTGATTCTTCCTGAATCTTTGGAGCTCAAGAGATATCTTTACAATAAGGTTGGCAGTTCTGAAATGACAAGTGTAAATGGCGGTCCTGGATCCAACACTAGTAATTCCGCTGCGACAACAGTGCTTCCTAGTATTGCTCCAACTGGCGGCGATTTGCCACCCATTAGTACATCTCTTTCTAATAATCTTCAAGATCGCCGTCATAGTGGAGCAGAACCATCCAATTCTATTCCTTTACAAGTACTTCGCCAATACGCAGACGATAGTGACAATGAAGATAATGACGATGACCGGCCTGGAATGACAGCAACAAATGCCCCACAAAATACTAACAATTCACCACCCCCTCCTGCCATACAAATGAGTGCCTGGCAACTCTTCAAGGTCTGGCCCATTCAGGCCTACAATATTGGCTCAGTCTCTGTTGTTCTAATATCATCGCTACTCGAAACTGCTCTTCCCCTCGAACTAAGCCAAAGATATGGTTTATCTGCTGGAGGAATTGGTGCCATTTTCATTGCCCTCGGCGTTCCCTCCATGCTCAGTGCTGCCCCTATCGGCTGGTTTATAAGCCAGCCCAAAGTTCAAGCATACTTGTACCCATTCAACCGGTGGGGCATCATCTCACTCTCAATCCTCCTCAACATCATTTGCCTCTTTTTCCTTGGCTGGACCAACTCAACCTTTGAGGTCATGATCGACCTGGCCCTGGTTTCTATCCTGCATCCCTTCATCACTGTCCCTGTCATGACTGGGCTGGCCCAGTATCTCCAAGATATAAACTGTACCTCATTTGCTCAATGTTATTCTCTAAACCAGATGGCTCAAAGTTTGGCCGCTATCATGTTCCCAATGCTAGTTGCTTGGCTTTATAAAACCAATACGTTTGCTACTACGTCGGCGATTATTGCGTCCATGTGCTTTGGGCTGGCCATTTTGGTTTCAGTTACACCGATCTTGCATATTATTAGGTTTGGAAGACATCCAGCTCCTACTAAAGTAGCTTCTCGTGACAATGCAGCATAATGAAAATTGTTTAATTTTATCATGATGTTGTTTGCTTTTTTTGCTTTGATCTTGAGTGTTTTTATATTCAATATTAAGTGATGATTACATGGTTTAAAGTACATATATCTTAACCCCACCCATCTCAAGATCAATCACTGATGCGTTTGTTTATTGCAAAGATCTATTTAGTTACTATACAGTGGAATTTTACTCTAAATCAAATGTATGGTAGATAGATATGGTTTTTGGATTTTGGTCTAATTATAAGCAAATCCATTCATATGCAGATAATAACCCTTGAGGACCCTTTTTTTTGTCTAAAGCCTTGGGAATTCTTTTGCCCATATGGGCAATAATTTTTGAAGGGTGAATTTTGGGGACCAGTGATTATAGGGGAATCACAGCCAAATGGATGTCCAGTTGTACTAGTAAACTTTCACCCTTCAAAAATTATTACCCATATAGTAGTTTATTGAAAAAAAGTGGTATTAAATGAATATAGAAAATTTAAGTATAAATATGGGAGATTATTTTTGAAGGGTTAGCCCCACACACACACATATATATATATATGACTGTAATTACACCTATAATAGTTGGTAGCCACCAAAAGGAGGTGTAGTGTAGTGTGGTGTGTGGTCCCCTTCAAAAATTATTACCAATATGGTCTATATATTATTATAACAATAAAGACTAATACAGATGATGATATAAAGAAAGAAGAACACACAGGGCGGAGAGAATCATTGAAAGCAAGATAGATAGAGAGAGAGGTTATAAATGATAATAGGGATATTAGCGATGGCGACAAATATTGGGAGAGGAGAGGGGTGTTTAGACAACATGAGCTGGGTCAGGTGTTTTTGGAGCTTCTTCAACTCTTTTTTCCAATCCCAAAGATTCTCTAATATCCAATTTACATAACGGGCATCTTGAAGATTTGGTTGTTAGCCAGCAATCTATACATGAGGCATGGAATTCATGATCACAACTCAAAATTCGTATGGGCTGTTTGTGAGGATTTTCCAGGGCTATTAAACAGATTGCACAACAATCTGCAGTTTCTGGATCTTCTTTCAAATAATCCTCATTGTCGGCATCATCACCATCGTTGTTGTTGTTGCCATCAATATGAACGACATCTTGGTGGAAACCATGGTCATTAATATTAATGCTGTGTCCATGATGGTTGTTGTCCTTGCCGTCACACAATGAAGATGGAGATAATGGAGATTTGATGTTAATGGCTATATGAGATACTAAACTAGTCCTTCCACTATCAATATCAATATTATCGTTTCTGCAATGTTGACTTCCATTTTCGGTTGGACATGGGTTTGTTGTCTGTTCATCGTCAAACCTATCATTGTCTCCTCCTCCTCCAGCAGCAGCAGCAGCAGCACTTCTTACATCTCTTGCATCGCCAGAAGAACCATTAGCTGCCTGACGACGGGTTTTGTTATTGATGGCAGCCGACAATTTTTGTATTATTGTCTCGCCAGTTGTTGTTTTGTTATTACTATTGCCTTTTTCGTCAACTTCAACAAAGGATGAATTTTTTGTGGCTGAAGATATTGAACTGGCTTTTCTCAGTGGCAACAAATTGAGCTCAGATTTTGTAAACACGTTGTATGGTTTGAATACACGGCTGGGCTCTAAAATCGTCCGCCTTTGGCGCTGTCCCTGCGGGCGTTCGTATGGTTGTGGTAGAGGGCTGGGATGAACCTTTTCTTTGATCCAGGAATATAAGGATGGCGTGAATATTAAGCCAACGACTATTGAGAAAGTAATGGCAGCACGGAATAGCAAAGTGTACAGCTTAGATTAAAAGTTGGCTACATCAGAACAGAACATATGTACTAGCGACTAAGCTTTGTCCTTACTGATAAATGCTGCTACGACGATGTAGCCAGCGATCTCCGCCTTACTCGCCATTTAAGTGAAGAAAGAGTGTTTGTATGTAATAGCGGCGTGATAGTTCAAGTAGTGTAGTGTTTGTGATAATGTATGTAAAGACAAGCAAATACGAGCAGACTATAAAAATGTCGCGATGTTAAAAAGCCAAAGAACCAAGGTGGTGGGGAGACCAATCTACTTAAAGGGAGCGATATATAGAAGTAGAAAGAATTATTAATTGGTGGTGGTGGTAGGAGGGGAAAATTAAAGGTAAGGCGAAGATATGGGGAAAGAGAAATAGCTGGGGGGAGAACATAGACATCAGAAAAATGATGGCTTAAGGAACTGATGGAGCCTTATATAGTTTTAGACTTGTGGAACCACCCAGTCATCTGTCATTTTAACCAAGAATTCTTGAAACTAGCTCATGGTCATGATGAACCATAAAAATACACACCAATTTGTTTCAAAAACTCCAGGTATGCCGATTTTGTCCGCAAATTGAGTAGTTGGGCACATTGGGCATTTCCTTTTCAGCCAGTGAGTACTGATGGGTAGGGAGGGGGGACAAAAACTAACATTCCATTTTAGTCAGCAAATTCAATATGAGCAACCAAGGAATCATCAGCTGTACTGCTCGCCACCAGGCATTTTTCTATGGTTGTCCGCCTGCCCATTGACTTGCCTGCATGCAGCATTTTCTCTGCTATCTCATTGTCTTGAACACACAAAAGACGCATTATTGTTTGTATTCAGGCTTTTCTGTAAAAATGATGTGGTCGTCTGATAAAAGAATTTATGGAAAATACATTCCAGAATACACAAGAAGTTTGTAGTCATCACAAACATTGGACATTAGCATGTGGGATTCAGTGAGTATAGTGTGTGAAGAAAGTACTGCTTTAAAGGGATGCAAAATGAAACGACGTATAGAGATAACAGCCGTGGTCAGCTTGTCGAAGAGAAAGAAGAAGGGAGATCGCTGTTGTTGGCCGATAGTCACAAGTTAACAAGTCATTAAGATGATCAATGCTGGGATTCACGACCAGTAAGAAAAACGGCACCCATCAGGAGCCGCAATGACCACAGAGAGAGAGAGATGGTGCGGAATACGTTCGGAATTAAAAGGGTTATGGTTCCTTTTTATCATCACTTCAGCCACTCGGACTATCGTCAGTCCAGTGGCAGGCAAGTAACATCATCCCCTCATTTTCCCACTCTCTCCATCTTTTAGCAGCTATTGCCGCTAGAATCTAAAATCCCCAATATTATTAGTCATTTCGTCTTGCTTCCTTTTTTATCGGTGTCTGTGATACTAAGAGATGGACAGTTGATCCATACATTCACATACCCAGCCTTGATAATTGGAACAAGTTGGTAACATTGTGCTCCCACCTCTCTATAGCTTGTTCAGTCGTCAGCCAGTTAAACAGCACAAGGAGTTCTTGGCTGTTACTCATAATAACAGGGGGTTATCGATGTTATAGATACTGTGTGTCACACGGATAACCGCTAATATGCTCATCTCGTTGAGCACAAACCCTGGGCCCAGATGGCAAGATTTCGCTTGGGATCAAGCATATTGTATGCAGAAATGGGTCCTCATCAGATTTTGGCCCAATCACCAGCCATTCTATATACAACGCCTGGGGTCCCATTTGCCCAAGGCCATGCTGTGAATTTTGACCCGATATTTATTATAAGGGTTATCCTCTCACACATACTTTGAATACACATAGCTTAAATTCCCCGGCCTATTCTGAAAGGAAAAAATCGGCATGCATAAGGTCAATTAGCTCCTTTGCCAATTCCACTGTTGATATTCACACGCTGCTTTTCCAACTCTTTAACCTAGCAAGCTAGCCCTGCCCAACCATAAACACCCAATGAAAATATGTAAATCTACTGCCCTCTCCTTTCTCATTTTGCGAGTCTAATGTAACTTCTCCCTGTCTATCAATGCGGCAATCAAAGTGTAGAAATTCATTCCTTTTTGTATCTCTCTGAGTCACTAAGAGGCGCACAACCCATACATGGTTATTTTCTCCATTTGAATTCATTGGGAGTTCAATCCCGCCCTCACATGCTTGCACAATCAAGCTCTGCCGAGACAGAGACTGTGAGAAAGTAAGCTTCCAAATTCCTATATTTGTTTGTCTGCCTTATATGGGCTAATTATTTTCGGGACTGCCCTTTCTCTCACTCCATTTAGGCTAATTGGATAAGCCAATTCAAGCCGCCTTATTCAATAACAATTGAATGCAGCGAATGGATACAGTCTAATGGTGGTAGAAAATTCATTTAAGAGTATATATCCTTGCATATAACGTGCTGTGTATGTGTATACGATGATACATGGCGTTGGTGGTTCGGGATTACAGGATAACACCACACAATTACTATAGCGTCCCCATATCTAATTCCTTTCTTAACCATATATTCGGCATTATGAGCAACAACCACCAACGTAATAAGAACAATTGCAACTCAATAAAGTTAATATAGCTTTCCTTAAAGAGAGATAAGCACCAACGACAGCAGGGATAGTTGACAAATCCATATACATAGGTGGTGAGATCACTGGCCGCGAATTTTTTTGAATATAGGCCCAATTGTCCTCTATCGAAAAGTATTTGGTCTAAAAGAATCATCGCTAGACAATAGCAATGTATATATATGAATGGGATGGGTGTTGCATTATTATTATTAACATTAACAGCAAAAATTGTAAAATCTCCGGCCTACAATGTGTGTATTATTACCGCCATATTACCATAATGATGGTGAGAAAAATAAAAAGGAATTGAATAGTAGCCTGTAAATCATTTGAAAGCTACCACATAGTTACATGCTTTCACATACATACATATATACACACATATATAGTTACAAGCAAATAAACAGAAAAAATCCAAACAGCAATAGTTTGTGATGTAACTGTCTTTGAAAACTATGATGAAACAGGGTTTCGGTACCGCAATGTTATCTCAGGTCCAATATAATTATTTTCAACAGAGATGCAGCTGAATGTCCGTCGGAATAGAAGAAGAATAGCACATGTTGACTATAATGTCCTGCATATCTAAAAACTGGTGATATTGAGAATAGCAAGGTAGTGGAAGAAAGAGAGAGAGAGAAAAGGAACAAACGCCGATTACTGGCTACTAAGCTTCAACTATGATTCATATACATTAATCTGCTCTGGCTCTTTCTTTTTCCCGCAAATCTTCTGTCACAAACTCAGACATAGGGAGATAACAGACAAAGAAATGTCTGGTTATTAGATATAGCCATGGCCACTATCTGTCTTTTTCCCACACCATATCCATGCTACATACAGCAGAATAATGATATACAAGGTATTTTCAGTTGAAATGTTTGAAATTATTCAGAACGTATGCACACACACACATATGTATAGCGAATAGAAGGGAATACTATTAGCCAATAGTTATTCATCGAGTCATGATGTATAGATTCAAATGTTACTGTTAGTTGCAACGACGAAAAAAATAGAGTCAATCGTTTACCAAAAATATCTATTATGTATAACTTGCATTATTGTAATCCCCTGTGACCACCACTATTATCTTACCACAGGCACTGCTTTACTTCAGTATCAGTATTGCTGTTGATGCACATTTATCACACCATATGTGGATAACCAACCACCACAGCCAGCCAAGATACCAATTAGTAATCATTTCCACCACCTCCACCACCAAAGCTAGACTCGTGTTGTCGCATACTAGCCATTTCTGCTCGGCGTTGCTGTTCAAGTTTAGGACAATCCAAGATCCGATGGCCAAGACCACCACAGAAGGCACATCCAATCGACGTATCAATGCTGCCATCAGCTTTCCGATACTTGTCAGTAGGGTCAGGAATGAATGTCAAGTACTTGGGAACCACCTGCTTGGCTTCCATCAAAAGATGTTTCAGGTCCAACAAAACTTGGGTGGATGAGCTTTGGTTGATAAAAGTTGTTGCTAGTCCAGTTTTTCCTGAGCGGCCGGTGCGTCCAATTCTGTGGACATAGTCTTCAATTTCTTTGGGCATGTCAAAGTTTATTACGTGCTGGATTTGAGGGAAATCGAGACCCTTTGATGCAATGTCAGTTGCTACCAGGACATCTTTTTTCCCTTCTCTGTATGACTTGATTGCATATTCACGTTCATCTTGGGCTATATAGGGGGTTGGTCAATTGAACAAACATACGGTGGTGGCTTGTTGGTTTTTGCTGCTACATGAGTTATAAATAATAAAAAGACAGGGGGAAAAAGACAGGTCTTTGGGTTTCAAAACTTACTTTTGCCTCCATGAATTGCTACAGCTTCAACACCTTTCAAAAGCAAATATTCTTGGATATCATCAACGTCATTTTTGTTTTCCGCAAATATAAGGACAGGTGGTGCGGTTTTTTGAAGACAGTCCAGTAAATAGACAATCCGCATTTCTTGTTTGACAAATTCTACAGATTGGACAATATCCATACTTGCGGCTCCTGCTCTTCCAACATTTACAATCACGGGTTTAACTAGAGCACTTTGGGCAAAATCTTGAATCTTTTTGGGCATTGTGGCCGAGAATAATAATGTCTGCCTTTGATACTATACACACAAATGTTAGTATATGTACACACCATTGTTAGGAGGATAAGTGTAGAGTAGAGTAGATGTGGTATCGATTCATTGCTAATGGCGTATATACAAATCAGTGGCTTACTTTAAAGTATGACATGATATTTCTGACATCCTCTTCAAACCCCATATCGATCATTCGATCAGCTTCATCCATACAGAGATATTTGGTCAAATCCAAATTGAATTTTTTCTTTTGCAACATATCTTGTAATCTACCAGGCGTGGCCACAAGCATATGAAACCCTCGATCAAGAACATAGGATTGCTCTTGCATCGATATTCCGCCAATACACAGCAATGATCTCAATTCAGGGTATTTGCCACTTTCTTCCAGCTTTTTTGATAAACTGCATAATCCCTCATACGTCTGTCTGGCCAATTCTCTCTACAATCATACAAAGCAAATGGAATGAATGGATAGGCACACATTGCCTAAGAAAATACAAAAAAGAGAATTACAAAATAATAAAAGTACAATTGACTTACTGATGGGCAAAGGATAATTCCAATTGGTCCTTCGCCTTTAACCAACGACATTTTACATTCCTCTTCAAGAGCCAACATTAAAAGGGGTAACGAAAAGGCCATAGTTTTTCCTGATCCTGTAAACGCAATCCCAATCATATCTCTTCCACTCAATGCAACCGGTAATCCTTGCATCTGAATAGGAGTCGGTCTAACAATCCCCTTTTCCTCCAGATATTCTAACACCGGTTCAGGAAATCTCATAGATTTAAAAGCCGGTATCGGTGGTGGGATATTTTGTCCATCAACTATTATATGCCAATTTAGTCTGTTTTCTTCAACAATCTCCTTGGGCAATGCTCGGTACCTGGGTAATGGTCTCCATGTGGTTTTCATCGGCTCAGTGTATTCCACTCCTTTGGCAATTTCCGAGGCAGATGCCAATTGCTTCTTGCGTGCCATGGCTTCAAGTAAAGCCTTTTCTTCCTCTTCACGCTTTTCATCTTCGGTTTTTTCTTTGAGAATGTGTTTGCGTTTAAGTTCAGTTGTGTGGTCTATTAGACTTATACCGGCCTGGGGACCGACTAATTTTTGCATATCATCCTCTTCGTCCTCATTGGATTCATTGTCGCTGTTTTTGTCAGGATCGGGCTGTTCTTTGGGTTGATATATCCTTTTGTTTTTGAGTTTTTCTTGTATTGATTCGATCTTTTGTTTACGCTTTTTTAGTGGCACATATGGTACATAGCCATCAACTTCGTCGTCATTGATCTTGGGTTTATCTTCTCTTGGTTTTGTGTTTCTGCTTGACATTCTAATGCTTTTAAAGGGCCATTTAAATGGTTTTGTAGTTGATCCAGGTTAGTGTTGGATTTATTGATATTGTTTATTAAAGTACAGGCTTGTAGTTTTTGTATGGTTATGGGTTTGGGCTCCCAATTTTTAGCCAAATTATAAACAAACAGGTTCAAAGTGATTGTTACGAAAATTAGTAGGATATCTCATTTAACTATTTTTAAGGATAATTTGGGCGAGGGCTCATATTCGTGCTTGTGCTTCTCATAAATGCGAACAAGTTCTTTCTTGTAAAGATCATGGTAATGATCAATCTCTTTAGTAGTTGGATTCTCTGCTTTGACTGTAGGAATTGGATTTCCGACTGCAATACAAGTGAAAATTTCACAATGTTAATATTTAATCATCCCAAATGGACCGATTTTACTAAAATAATGGTATATGATATGAGCTTACCAACACAATGCAATCTGGATCTATATGGGACAAATAAGAACTTTCCATAGAAGATATATGTTGTCATTGCTAGGTATTTTTCTACAAAGTTTTCAACTCGACTGGCAAAAGATGCGGGGTTTTTCTTGACTAGTGGTCGCTGGTATATTTGGGTTTCGCCAAAAGTATAAACTGGAACCAAGTCAGCACTAAATATCATATAAGTATTGTTAGTAGCCAACAAATACAAGGAATAGCTCTGAAGAAAGAGTTGATAATGTCATATGCCTACCCAGCTATTATTGCTTCACGAATAAAGCCCTTTCTTTTATCTAGAATAAGTTCAGGTTTTCCTGGTTCACCATAATGCATCTCATCTATACCTCCAACAACAACTCCGATGGAGGTTTCTGGATCCTTGAGCGCTTTTCTTATACAGGATCTGGAGCATGAAATCATCCCTAGAGCCAAAAAATAATCGCCAAAAAATGGAGATCTAAGTCCCATCGGTACCGTGACTAGGCGCAGATTTATTCCATTTAGTTTTGACTTGATGCCATATTTTGCAGACCCAACAAATATTTGGGCTGCATAAGACACTAGTCCATGAGGATGGAAGCCTATTATAATATAACAATATAGCCCGATGATTAGTTGTTGGGGGATGTGGCTAGAAGTGTGTTATTATTGGAGTACTTACCAAAGATGTATTGGCGGCTGGGACTCAATTCCTTTTCAAATGAATAGGAAAAAGGAAAATAAGATGTGATGTAGTCCCAAAGCCAGTGATTTTGTATCCACTGAATTGGCCGGCCTTTGGCATTCTCAACAGCTGGATCGATTAGTTTCAGGGCAGCATAAAGTATTAGCGGTATTCTTGATACTCGGTATTGGTATAGGAGGTAAACGAAAAGCAGTCTGGCCCACAAAAAGATGGTAGCAAAGATCGTTGCTATAACAGGGCCCAAGATATGGTAATTGATTTTACTTGATATTTCGTCAGGCTTCACCATTACTAGAAAATATCCAAGCCAAAAATAGCTGCAACCAAGACTATAAATATACTAATGTTTAAAAGCTAGAGCTATAAAAGTACAGATAAACAAACAGTCAATACGAATCTCCTAAATAAATGAAGAAAAAGGCATAAAGATATAAAACTTTGATATGAAAGGAAAAAGTGGGTGAAGCTGTTAGGAATAACATCTATATTTGTACGCCAAAGTATAATATATACATCTCCACAAGAGCTTGGCAGCCTCTGACAACAGATTACTAGAAAGTAAACTGGCAAGTCACAAACCCCAAAACCCAAATAGTATCGCCATACCAATTGGAGATGTCCATTCATACCTTCACTGTCCAGCGAGTCAAAGGATCGTATGACAAGTAAGAGTAGTCATAACATTCCTACCAATTAAAGCCGATATTATCAGACCCGCATATTGTTCAAGATGCAAAACACATTATACCTGCCTGTCTATTAGAGAAACTCAGCACATGAGATCGACACCAATGTAACCAAATTCAAATTCTAAACAATGAACAATCGAATATTCAACCCAATTGTCAATTTCTATGCATGACAGGAACCTTTTGTTGGTAAAGGGCCGAATTGCATATCATCAAAAAAGATTTCCATAATCAAGACCAAGGATCAGGCAGGTGGCCTTTTTTAAAAACAAAATGTGCAGTCATAAAGGTATGGCCATGAAAGTCCATCTACAGGTGGTAGAGTTGAAGGTAGACACATAGACATGTAGTTTGAAAACTATATATCTACATATTTATTTGGCCGATTTCTACAAAGAATTGGAATCCAGTCACCAACTTATTTTTTAGTTGGCCATTTGTTCGTGTTGCATTATTGTTTTAGCAATAAGCTCATGTGAAAGCTGATTGATGTGTCTTGTTTTATGCTACGTGATGAGACTATGTAATGGGATGATTGATTTGCCATAACAGATTTGTCTCAAATATCAATGTGGAAACCACTAAAGATGGATCATAATTTTTGAAGGGTGACTTTTGGTGACCTGCGATTATAGGGGCAAACACAGCCAAATTGGTGATCACCATCTGTTAGTAAATGGTCACCCTTCAAAAATAATAACTCAGATGCTGCATTGTATTATAATCAGTTTATTGTATGAAAATTTTGGATCTGCTGATGATCTCTCACACAGCTCAAGGCATATAATTCACAATTAAATATCAGCTATATCGACGTCAAAGTGTTTTAGACTTCGAGCGACTTATTCATAACTGGTGAGCGAATGGAAAGAAAGGTAAAATAGAAATTATACTATACTATACTATACTATACTAAAAAGAGGAATAACGAACTTGATAAACTAAAAAATAATCCATATCACCTCTGTTTTGTTTGCTTGCAATGTGGTAGACCGCTACCATTAGGACATGCGCTATTGCATTTGGCAGCCATGACAACCCCTCCCCTGCTGTTAAAATCAACGCCAACATACTTGAATGCCCCCATATTGCTGGAAATGCTACCAAATTTACCAATACAGACTGAGATCTGGGATATAGTATCCACACTGGAGCTAAATTTGCATGTATAAAACTCCATGCTAGAAACAAAGCTGGGAGAGTTGTCGTCAATGTATTCCTGA
>JANBPU010000233.1:0-25133 GCA_027575805.1 Mycoemilia scoparia | reverse complement strand
TCCAAATTGATAACCTGGAGAGCCTCAAAATGACACCAAAGCTGACAAGTAGTAAGTACATACCAAATATCCATTATCTATGTCGGCATTTGAGATCCTAAACCAATTCTAATGCCAATTGTGATATTTTCTTGCAGCCCATGAAAGCACTGTCAAGGACCGTAACTGCTTCAAAACCAACAAAGGTATTGTGTATTTATCATTGCTGATCCAGTAACACTATTCAAATACCAGACGTTCTAAACTATACACTGTTCATTCATTTATGATAGAGCTAGTGAGGGCAGCAAGATTCACTGAACATTATGAAAAGGATAGTCAAGGTATGGTAGTATATTATTTGAACATTTTATGGTTTGCGACATGCCTTGGATGTGCACTTCTCTGCTATTTGCAAATAAACTTGTGTGAATGACTAACTATAGAAGAAGGAAATGACAATGATAGCAATGCCCCGCTTAAGCTCAACAGCCCTGGACCATTCAAAAAATTGGAGTTCATCAAATCGCCACTATCAAAGCAACAAAAAGATATTATCGATGAAATGGATTTTTCTGCGAATGAGTCCAGCCAGTCTTCTACCAGAAAAAGGAAATCATTCCAAAATGAGACTGCTGCTGCTACTGTTGCTTCGGATGGAAATATGGAGAATATGGAATTGTCAGAACAAGACCAGGAAGCCAACGATAAAGAAAATCAATCCAGATCCAACACTGTTGGTGGTCATAGTGGTGGTCCCAGTAGTCATAAACTCAAGCCCAAGAAAAAGAAAAAGATCAAGCGTTGATCGTTTGGCTAACTCATAAGTATTTTTTTATCATTTTTATCATTTTTATCATTTTTATTTTGCTCAGACTGTATTGCATTATTCTAAATTGAAATTCATATATGTTGTTGTATAAAATTCCAACCCAATCATATGGATAATTATAATATTATGCCATTTATTTTTTTTGGAGTACACATAGCCATGTCTTTTTTATCATCAAAGGTAAAACTAGCATCCACCTTACATGGATTCATATTTATGAAAAATCTGGTCTATATGGCAAGATTTCGCTTGGGATCAAGCGTACTGTAGGCAGAAATGGTGGGCCCTCATCAGATTATGGCTCAATCATCAGCCATTTGCTATGCAACTACTCCTGGGGACACACTTTGCCTGAGGCCTTGTGAACTCTGACCATATGCTCCTATTTAAATTCATCAAATTGTCGAATTCCACACGGTCTTGGGCAAAAGTGCCCCCCCCCCAGAAATTGCATACAAAATAACGTGTGATTAAGCCACAATGTGGGGGATCCGCTTCTGCCTATCATACGCTTGAATAGCAGTGAAATATCACCAAACTGTAGCCCCTTGGTTTGGACTAGACATATTCTTGGTTTTTTCAAATTAATATTTTTATTAGGAATCAGCTAATATCGCGATTAAGCCCATAACAGTTTCATTAATAAATGTTTATTGATCCAACTTCGTGATTGACTATTATCACACTAACGACTTACCTTAAGCTATTTTAAAGATCTCGGCAGTGATAATAGCACATAAAGAAAAAATGGGAATAACAAGCTGGTTCTGGAAGAGCAACAACAACAACAGTTCTGATAACGATAAAGATGCCACATTGTCATCGTCATCAGAATTAATATCTGATAATTCTCTAGACTCCGCCACTACTACTGAGGCTAAAGAAAAACCAAAAATGACGGCGAGAGAATATGTAGAGAAAATAAAAGCCGAGATGCGGGAAAAAGAAGCTAGGCGTCAAGCCGGTGGCCAAATAGATGGGGGAAATAGCAATGATAATAGCTTGGAATCAATCCTGGAGTCAACATCCACTACTGCAGGAGCTATAACGGGAGGGAAAAGGATTGCCAAATATTCGCAAAAAGAAATCGACGAGATGGCCTTAGAAAATTGTGCTGAAGAGGAATACGAAATGTTGAAGTGCCAGAATAGCCCAAAGACGTGGAGGGATCAACTTACCGCGTGTGAAGAATATAAGCGGAAATTTACAAAATGCTTGTTTAAAGAAAAAGAAAAGCTTGAAGCCAAGAACGATATCTAACTTTTGTTAATTATTGTTTTGGTTTGGATAGGGAATAGGTTTTTATTTATTTATTTGTGAGAAACATAGATACGTATATGAATAGAAATAGAGATATTATTAATACAGTTGATTGTGTGTATTTGGAGTATGCATCTAATATGTGAGAGAGAGAGAGTGTGTGTGTGTGTATGTATTATGAGAAAAAATAGGCAGGAACCCAGTATTGATTTGGACGGATTTGATCGTCAAGCCAAACCAGACCATCACGCAACATAGCATCCTATATTTAGATTTGAATTTAAGGAGGGTTAAAGAATTTGGGTTATTACTAGTCATTTTTAATCGAGTATGTTGATAAAGAATTTTACTAGTAACAGTGTTCTTACTAATGAGTTTTGGATTCTATCATGATTCCACCGATATTTTTCTTCAACCAGTCTGACTGTAAAATACCCATTATCCTATCATAAAAAGCATGGCATTTAGTTAGCAAAACAAAAAGAATGCGGATTTAATGTCTATTCATGGCAGCAGTTAATAAAAGCAATAACATATCTTACTTGGGCCAAAACCAAAAGATTGGTTTGATCTTTATTCATTTCTCTTGGAGCTGACTGAACCATTTTTCTTGATCCCAAGGTAATGACCTGGTACCCGCCACCCAACGGCTGAAGTTGCTTAATTGCTCTTTTAATATCATCCTCAATAATTTCATTCGAATGCTTGCCCTTGTCTTTATCCTTATCTAATCCATTTCCAACAGCAACAACAGCAAGGCTGTTACTACGCCTATGTTTATAACCATGACTGTTGAGAGTAGCGGTGTTCCCTCGTCTTCGATCAATCCGCTGTTTAAGTTCTTTTAATTCGATTAATCCACCATTGATTGCCCTTGTGCTCATACAAATGTCCACAATCTGGATTCCTAGCTCACAATAAAAATCGCCTACTCCTAATAACTCTGCCCAAAATCCTTTACTCGCTACATACAACAACGCACAATAAGTTATTTAGCTATTATTCGGAATAACTTTGATGAGATCTGTAAGTGAGAGTGAAAGCGAGGATGACTTACAGACTAGTGGATCCACACCGGCGATTTGACACATTCTCTGAAACTGCATACGGAAACGTGGATCGGTACGAATCTCTTTGGCATATTTACGAGCAAATTGGTGTAAATTGCTTTTGAATATTTCTAGCTGGTCTTGGAGCTAATATTTATGAATTTTGTTAATTTTGTTGGTTGGATGACTATACAGGTGTATAGATGTAAATGTGTATGATAATTCGAGCACTAGACTTGCATTTTTTCGCTGGGTTTCGGCTAATTCTGCGGCCTTTCTTTCCATAGCTCTCTATATTTTCATTATATATTATGTATTCATCATTGTTAGTTTGAATAGACGCTAGGGAAAAAGATATATGCATATGTGTGTGTGGACACAGATATAGTGAAACGAGTGCTGTACAAGCAACACGTATAGAATAGAAGGTACCTTGGCTTCACCTTGTGTATAAAGGGCAGATATTCCCGCTTGTCTTGGCATTATTATTAGTTGTATTATTACTGTTTTATTATTAGTGGCAGTATAGGCTTGCTTATTTGTTTGTGTGTGTGCGGTCTTGGTCTTGGCTTTTCTGATTATTTTCCCATCTCATAGATTTTGAATATGTATTAGTAAATTTCTAATAATTGGAATTGTTTGAACCTAGTATGGGTTTGCTTGATTTGATTGCTTAACTGTATTTGATTTCTATCTATTATCAGCACTACTGCTGATTACAGGAGGCACAACAGCGTTTGAGAGGGGTTCATTCACGCTACAGTCTTCTTCATACTTTGATTGATTACATGGGAAGCGTTGATACATTTTGACTTGTCTTTCTATAAAACCTCCGTCATTATTATTGTTTTATATAATATAGACTTGTAATTACAATCTCCTAATGTTTCGTAATTTGCGTAACCCAGTTACTGCTACAAGAGCAGTTCGCTGCTACAAATTTTCTCAAGGCTTGATTTGGAACCCAAACAGCAGCAGCAGCATTGGCAAAGTAGTTGCTGTTAGACAGTTTTCATCAAAGTTCAAGGAAGAACCATATGTTGACCCTGATCCACAAATTGGCAAATATCCAAATCTCCCACATGTTAATGCACAGACTCGGCCACAACTTGGATGGTGGGATCGCCAAATGCGTCGTAATTTTGGTGAGCCTGTAAGTAAAAAAATGAAAAATGATAGCATAGTTGCTATTGGGGGAGAATATATGCGCTAGCTACTTTTTGACAAATTTTAGTAGTAGTCATGAGCTGGTGCTTGGTGATATACTTGGTTCTTCAGCTGGTTATATAGTTTTGGGTCAAAAAACACGCGCACGTTCATTCACTGGTTATTACAACCTGTTAATAATAATGGTTTATTATATTTTTGGTCAATTATAGCTTCATGAACACGACGAAAGATTCAATATGTGGAGTCCCACAAATTATCCATCTCCTGGTCTAGCTAATTCCTTTAAGCAATGGGCCGTTGCTATTGCTGTTGCCGCTTCAGCTTTCACATTGATTTCTTTTACTCGCCCTGAAGCTCCTTTCGTAAGTACTTCACCTACTTTTATCATTATTGTTGCTCCACGTTTAATAGCCAAGTATTATACAAAGAGAGAGAGAATCAAAGTTGTTTACAAAAAAATCTATAACTGTTAAATAGGTTCCTCGTCATTTCCCTTACAACGGACTTGCGGATGAACTTGGTGGACATAAGGTACATAGAAACTTATTATTATTATTATTATTGTGTTATAAATTTAAAAGTGCTGTCTTGATTAATACTGATATATATATTTATTTCTTGAATTATTAGCAAATTACATATGAAGAATTGACCAAAAACTCCGAATAAACATGCAGCAATTAAATCCTCTATGGTTATTAAAGATAGATGTATTTCTGTAGAAGCAAATTTGCAGTAATAACAATAGTATAAAGTATTATATCAGCTAGCAAATTCGATTGCGCAATGTTTTTAGACACCACCTCTTTACTTTTTAGCTTAAAATAAACCCTCAAGATCAAAAATACATACATAAAAAATCAATCAAAGTATATGGGTGACTATTTTTGAAGGGTGTCCATTTGATAATAGACTCTGATCATTCATTTGGCTGGGATTGCCCCTATAATCGCAGGCCACCAAAAGTCACCCTTCGAAAATTATGATCCATATTTCAAATAGTGCATAAACCCGCACCTCTATAAGGAATCTTGATATGTGTGTATGGCGGGAAGCAAAGAAAAAATATTGGTAACCCATAATTTTCATGATTATGCAATCACATACTATTCTATTGAACAAGCCTATGCATCTATAATTTTTTTTTTGTGTTTTGTTTACTACAGCCAAGTTCTTTTTTATTCAAAAACTACTATTAGTAGTACTATTTCTTTTTCTTTAGTCTTTCAGATAAACACACACACACACACAAACACAAACACCTTTCTGCGCGTACGTGGATATATATATATACATATATACTTATATAAAGTCAATAGCAACGATGTCTGATTACGATTTACATGAGGAAGGAAGGCGTAGAAAAAGAGTATCGGCTAATATGAGTGGTGATGATGATGAGGAAGAGGACTATGATGAATTGGGAACTTTGGGATCTGAAGGAGCCCATCATAGACAAAGAGGTGAATTAGATGACGATGATGATTTGGACGAAGAAGAAGACGACGATGACGATGATGATGAAGACGACGAGGAGGAAGATTACAAAAGTAGTAAAAGTGGAAAGGTAGGGATTTATTTTCTCATCCCAAAGATTTGGTGCATTAACAAAACCAATACTGATACATTTCTGGAAATTATATCTGTATTTAGCAACGCAAGAGGAGACGTGTCCAGGCCAACAGTTTCCTTGATGTCGAAGCCACAGTTGACAGCGAAGAAGACGAAGAAGAAGAGGATGATGAAGAAGGATTGGATTTTATCCAAGATGATGATGCTGCGGAAGTGGCCGCTGCTGCCAAGGAAGCTGACCGGCACCGTGCCTTTGCTCAGCGCCGTGAGGCAGCCACTGACGAAATGTCGGCCGAAGAGCTGGCCCAAAAAATCAAGGATAGGTACAGTGACTATGGAATGCGGCGTGATACCGGCCACCACGCAATGGCAGCAGCTGGCGGTGCCGAGTCGGGATGGACTCCTCGCGTGTTGATGGTGCCAAGTGTTAATGATCCTCATCTATGGATGGTCAAATGCCGGCCTGGAAAAGAAAGAGACGTTGTATTCATGATAATGAAGAGATATTTTGAAAGAAAGAATGGGGTCAATCCGATGGGAATATTCTCTGCATATTGTCGTGATGGGCTTTCGGGCTATGTTTATCTTGAAGCCAAAAACCATGCGGCTGCCCAGTCTTCGCTGGATAAGATTAGTGGCATTATTGGGTCTAAGCTTACTCTGATTCCCATCGATCAGATGCAGGATGTTGTTACTGTCAAAAAGCAGGCCACAACGCTCAAGGAAGGCGCGTGGGTACGTGTTCGCCGTGGTAAATATGTGGGTGATTTGGCTCAGGTCATTTCGATATCTGATAGTCTGGATATGGTCGAGGTTAAGCTTGTGCCCCGTCTTGACTATGAAAAGTCGAGTAATGACCCAAATAAAAAACCAAAGAAGCCGTTTGCCAGTAGCAATCCGGCCAACAGACCGCCCCAGAAACTGTTCAATCCTTGTGAGGCTGAGAAGGTTGATCGGTCTAAGCCTGTTATCATCCGTGGCCATTATTTTGTGTGGGGTGCCGATTCGTTCCGTGATGGGTATTTGGAAAAGGAAATGAAGATCACCAGTCTTATAACCGCAGATATTAATCCCTCCCTTGAAGAAATTACTCAGTTTGCCCAAGGCAACCTTGAGGCCGATGATGCTGACCCGGCAGCAACTTTATCCAACTTGGCCAGTGCTGCTGCTGCTGCTACGGCTGCTTCGATATCGGCCGACGGCAAACCCAAGGCAACCGACTTGCGCACCAATGACCACGTCGAAATCATTGAAGGTGATATGGCTGGTGTCACTGGTACTGTCCGCAGCATTGAAGGAGACGGCGTTGTCCGCGTGTCTTTGGATCTTGGCGGGTTGCTCAAAGACAAGCAGACTTCAATGAGTTTCCCAGCCCACCATCTCCGCAAACGATTCCGCGAGGGTGACCATGTCCAGGTCCTTAACGGACGCTTCAAGGACGAAAAGGGCATGGTTATCAGCATTGAAGAATCGATCGTCACGATTCTGTCGGACCTTAACCTCAATGAAATCAAGGTATTTGCAAAAGACTTGTGCGAGTCTACTGACTCGGCGACTAAACCAACAGCAGTGGCTGGCCAAGTTGAACTACAAGACATGGTTAGCCTTGAAGGCCAGGTTGTGGGAGTAGTTATCAAGATTGAAAATGACAGCCTCAAGATCCTTGACCAGAATGGGGATGTAAGAAGGATGAAGCCAGACCAAATCACACCAATGCGAAATAACTCACGAAGGAATGTGGCTATTGACAGCCAGGGCAATACCGTCACAACTGGCGATAAAATCAGAGAAGTTGGTGGTGCCCAGAGACAAGGCACTGTTATCCAGCTTAATAGGTTTGTGACATTTGCCCAATCCCGTGAGATTGTGGAGAATAATGGTATTTTTGCTGTTCGTACTCGCAATGTTGTTAATGTCGCTGTCAAGCCTGGTGTTGGAGTACTCGGCCAGCAGCAGCAGCAGGGTTATGGATCCAATGGGGGCAGTATGGGACAGCAGCAACAACAAAGAGGAAGAGGCCGTGGTCGGGGTCGTGGTGGACGTGGAAGTTTCAGAGGTGGTCGTGATCGGCTTATTGGCAAGAGCGTTCATATCGTTCGAGGACCATATAAGGGGTATCTTGGTATTGTAAAGGATAGTACGGATATGATGGCTAGAGTCGAACTTCATACAAACGCACGTATTGTTAACATTGAGAAGGATAAGCTGTGTATCAAGGGACCCAATGGTGAGAGGATTCCAGTTACTGACATGCAGGCGCCAACAGCATCATCGGCAGCAGCGGGTGGTGGCCGGCCTGGTGCTGGGAGCAGTGACGGCTGGGGATCGCGGAATTCATCTTCAGGTGGTCGTGGTGGTAGCAGCTATGGCAGTGGAAGCGAGACTCCAAGATGGGGAGGCGGTGGTTATGACAACGACGGTGGACGTACCCCCGCATGGTCTGGCGGGAACAATAGTAGAGGCAGCTACTCATCAGTCATGTCTGGAGCAAGGACGCCAAGATGGCAGGCTAGCACACCCAGCGAAGGTCCAGAGACGCCCGGCGGAGCATGGGACGATGGCGGTGGTGCCTGGGCCTCGGGCGCAAAGACACCAGCATGGGGTGGGAATGTTCCCGAAACTCCAGGAATGCCAACTCCTGGAGCCAGCTCACATAACGCACCTCCTGAGACTCCAGGTGGTTGGTAGCTAATAACAAATCGATGCCTATTTATATACTCTCCTCTCTTCTCTTCTTCTTCCACATATAGTCTTTAAAATTATCGCTATTATTATTATTATTATTATTATTATAACTTCTTTTTTTATAAAAAAAATTGTAGCTCTGCTGACAATTCCCACCACTACCGTTTGTTTTGCTACAATACACAATCTCATTGCCGCATAATACTCCTTTTGTGTTTGCTTGTTTGGTGATATTTTCGAATAACAACCTAAAAAGATACCGCCAAATATATATTTTATTTGTTGGTGGTGGCATATATTTTATTACAAACGATGAGAAAAAACAAGTTACGGATTACTTTAAAAGACAGACCCTGATACTTCAAACCACGATATAAGGTTAATATTGGGACAAAGATACTCGAAAAACACCTTGTAGGCAAGATGGTTGGGGTTTTCAAGGTGAACTTCTTCAAACACTTCTCCTACAATATTTGAAATTGCATCTTGGCTTAATGACTGCATGACTGGCCAGTCTTCATCTTTGGCTGGATCGTTCCACAGCCGGGATGTTTTTGAAAATGTGGTTGGGAGTGGGGTGGGATGGCTTAGTTCGGTTGGCGCTGTGCTGTTTATTGGGCTGGGGCCACCTTGTAGCCTGCTGTTGTGGGAGGTTGGGATATAGTCTTAATGGTGGTGGTGGTGGTGGTCTGCTATTGCCACCAGGCTGGTAGGATGGTTGAGACGATGGTTGGAGTTTCCTCTGTGGCTTGAATTTAGACCTCCTCCTCCAATAGTGGTATTGTAGTATGAAAACTGGGGATTGGAATTCCTACTACTTTGCTGCTGTTGCTGGGACTGGTGAGATTGCTGGCCATTGATTTGGGGACTTTGGCTATGATCTTGTTGGCTGCTGACAACAACTGTTCATTCCTGGAGTGTTAAGAGAAAGCTGGTCCAATATTACAGAGTTTTGGGCTGAAGGTGACGATACTGTTGAGGACTCGGTTTCGTATCCTCCCCTATGGCTCTCTGCCTGTGCATCTCCTCTCTGACCTTGATGGATATCTGCTTCTCCACTCCCATCATTGTTGCTTGAATTAGTAGCTGGACTATGTTGGTGGTTGTTGTGCTCATTACCTTCGTCTTCTTTTTCTTCATGACCACTGCTGCTCTGGAAACCCGAAGAAGATGCCGCTGCTACTCTCAAATTGCCACGAGTATAATGCTGGATATTCTCACCAGTGTTGTCTCTTAATACAGATACCTCAGCACTCAATGCCGCCACTTCCTTTTCAAGTGCAAATGGAGCATCTGGAGGAATGGGTGTAACGAATGCTGCAGAAATAGGCTGGATACCTTGCTCTACCATATGGATCATAATTTTTGAAGGGTGAATATTTATAGGCGTAATCACAGTCAAGTGGATGTCCAGTTTTACTAGTAAACTTTTACCCTTCAAAAATAATAACTCATATGGATCATAATTTTTGAAGGGTGACTTTTGGTGGCCACCGATTAAAGGGGCAATCCCAGCCAAATGAGTGATCACAGTCTATTCGCAAATGGTCACCCTTCAAAAATAATAACTCATATATCAGAATGATTCTGGTTAATTCAAAACTATTCTGATCATATCATGATTAACTGTGTTTGGCCATTGCCAAAATAGTTGCTCTCAGAGTAGCTTGTCCTAAGCCATCCAGAATGGTTCTCAGGATTGTTAAATGTCAGCCTGGCAGCTGTAACTCCTAATATTCCTTCTATATAAAGTAGGAGCTAAAGGGGCGGGGTAGAAATACTTGGCAGACAGTACCAACTGAACAGCAGTTTTGGGTGCAACCCATAAGCAGCGCAGAGCCAAAAGTGCTCGAGAGGAGAGGAGGGCCCATAACAAGTGGGATGATGATGAGGTCACGAGCCAATATCAGAATACTTAATTTGGGCAGTGTTCCTGTTCTTTCCACTATTCTTCTTGTTTACAAAGCCCAAACATCGCCTACACACATACATTAACTATTATTGCATACATATTATCGAAATAGACGTACTTAAATTCAAAAGAGCATTTTGATAACAGTCCCCAACGCTTACTCTTAGCGCTGTACTCTCTGTGTGCTCTTCTCTCCCAAGAATAGCAGCTCAAGAAGAAGAAGAACCAACTGTAGAATGAGCAATTCGAGATTTAAGGGCGGTGGCGATGAGCTTATTAATATTAATGACGACGACCGAACGACGATTGGCCTTACATTGTCGCTAATGCGATCTCGGCTGACCTGGCTGACGAGTATATTCCAGCCAGTCGAAGACCAGCGTGTGTTATCGACCGTGCCGTCCTGGCAATTGCTGGGGACATTTACAACACAACTGGGGCCGCATTTGTTTGAAACCCGATTCTTTAGTATTTGCATTTTGCCCACTTTGTCATTAGAAACAGACCCCAAACAAGCTCAGCAACAAGGACAGCAGGGGGACTCTGGTGTATCAAAGGATGGTGGTGGTCTTTTTACTAGTAGCACATCACAGCCACTATCGTCAGGGAAAGCCCTTGTAGAACAACAGGCACGACCACCATTAACAGTGGGGACACCAGCGGCGGGTGGTGGCTCGGCGGTGGCCATGGCTGATGGTGAATCTATTAACGTGGATATTGAAACGATATCTACCAATTCCGATAAGAATCCAATCCCCAGGTCCTCGACTCCTCCAGCACCAGCGACTGGCAACAATGCTAACGGTAATAATGATTTTGCTGCTGCTGCTGCTACCAACAACACCAGCTCCTGCCATGATCGTGATTCACAACTACAACAACAAAGCCTAGAAACATTGATGCCATCAAAAATAGCCTTTGAATTCCTCGACTATCCTGACCAATTTTATTATTTACCCGAAGATTGTGCGTCAGAAACTGTCCAATCCAGTAGCCCAGGCCCTGAAGTAAGTCTCCCTGCATGCCAAGGCATTTTGAATCCCTGGCATTAGTAGTATAACTCAATTTGGACCTGCGTATGTGTATTTGTGTGGTTTAGATGCTATCATCATTTTCGATCCCATACAAACGCTATCAAGACCAAGACCAAGAAATAAAGAAGCAAAAGGTCAGGCCTGCTACTACCACGAGTCGGCGAACAAAATATATCCCCATGACCATGCGAATTCAAAAGGCTTCAGACGAACTTGTTAGATGTCTGAATGCCCATTCGGCACTTGAGTCTACAACGGCTTTGCGCAACAAGCGACAATCCCGACTGGTAAGCTTTTCTATCCATTATTTACTCTTAACTGGCCAAAGTTTGCAGAGCTTTGGACAAAATGGGGGGGGGGGGTTCCCAGGAGTATTTGCATATGGGGGTGGCCGATGACTGGGCCAAAATGTGAGAGCCTAGTTCTGCCTACCATAGATTCTACCTCTAGCCAAATCTTCCCAAATGTTACTAGAAAACACTCTAGCCACACAACTACAATAATACTAATGGAAACTGGCTACAAAACAATAGGTCACGGCTGAATGCTCTAGTCATTTGTGGAAAGGATTTTCACAAAAAGACGATCCAGATGGTAAAATTACAAACTTGGCTACACAACAAGTAAGTCCATAAAATATATTCTTATTATTTGTTGGTGGCTGCTGTGATACTGTGTTATGTTTCTTTTAGCTAAACAAACAAACGTTTGTATTGCAATGAATTAGCTTCTAAGATCCATGGTTTCTGAGAAAACAAACAACCATCGCCAGGGAGGAGGAGGAGGAGGACGGTCGAATGGTAGAGCAAAGAGCGCAAGTGTTGGTAGTCGTGTTGATAACGGCGGGCATCATAGCAATAGTGCAGATACAAATATGAGGTATCCTAATGGGCAACACGATGCATCATTATCGTTATCATCACAGCAACAAGTGAGTCATCAAGCCACAATCACATATCTGATCGATCCTGAGAACATTAATTTTCCTGAAATATTTTCCGGCAAAACTCTATCTAAATGTGCATTGTATGTTTCCTGATTAATAGATGCAGGGGGTTCAACAGCAACTGTCATCGTTATCTCCATCAATAGCCACAGCAGCAGCAACAACAACAACCAGCCGCAAGAATAGACGGAAGCGGGCGGATTCAAGTGTCAGCAACGCATCAGGTACTGCTGCATTCAATGGTTCTGAGTCTGGTAAGTCTCCACCATATCATCATGAATCCGTTTTTTCTATGTGTGGTCGAAGTTCACAATGCTTTAAGCAAGATGGGTCTTCTTCACTAGTAGTGGCATACAAAGCAGCTGATGTGGGCCCATCTCTGCCTACCACAGATTCGATTCCAAGTGAAATATTGATATAATAATATTATTAATAATAATAATTGTTTTTGTTGTAGGGCCAGTAACACATTCTCACAATAGTGCATCTGGAAATAACCTCCACCATCACCATCATAGTATTAACAATATTAATAAACCTTCAGATACCCACCAGACCGCTGGCGGAGCCACTAGCTCTAATAATAGTAATACTGGAGTTTCCTCAAACACGTCTTCTTCTACGCATGGTCCCAGAAAAAGAGGTCGACCACGTGGCGGCAGGAAATCAAACACATCTTCGGGTGGTCCACATGGCGGCGGTGCTAACCACCCATCCACTGCCACCACAACCTCCTCCTCCTCAACGATAACTGCAAGAGAAAATACAACACCAGGCCAAAAAACAATAGCAACGACAACAACAGCAGCAGCAGCAGCAAATGCAGTAGCAAATAATAACAATAATAGCAGTGGTGGTGGTGGGGGAGGGCGGCAGTGTGCCTACTGTGGGTGTCGAACTACCCCGATGTGGAGACGTGGACCTGGAGGGGCAGGTACGTTATGTAATGCATGTGGAGTAAAATGGAAACAAGGCAAGATATTTCAAAACTCTGGTGCGGCGGCCACCACTGCGACGAAATCATCATGATAAAACGAGATGTGTATTGTAATGGTGTGCTAGTAGTATTAGTTGGTTAACAACATAGCATCATGACTTGGAAAGTAGGAGAAATTAGAGGGATAAGAGAGGTTGTTGTATTTTATTATTTTACATTTTCAATTTTTTTCAAGCGAATTCTACCACGCATATAAACTCATATATATATATATATATATATATATCATGTACTTTTCATTATTTCTATTCATTTTAATAATAATAATAATAATAATCGCAATTGATAAAGCATCATCACTATTATTATATATTTGCTTTTTAGTGTCTTGGCCTTTATCAATTTCATTTCATTTTGTTTGTTATTATCAAGAGAGATTGTTGTTACTTAATAATAATAATATTAATAATACAAATGTATGTGGATAACATTGATGAAGAATCTATACTCTCTCAGAAATTACTTTTTGGATATGATTCGTCCAGTATGTATAAAAATGAGGGAGAGGGTTATTTAGTTGACTGTGATTGTGATTTTGCAGTCGCCATGCGGATTATGTCAGTTTATTTTCATGATTTGCTAAGGCAATAGAGTAGTGGGTGGTGATTAATTTACAACAAAAAATTTATGCTATCTCTCACTCTCATTGACTGATTATTCTGGTTCTTTGTAAATTTATTTTTTTCTGGTCTGGACTGAGAGAGAGAGAGAGAGAGAGAGAGAGGCCTGGGGATAGTGGATTAGATGGTTTTGCACCCGTCCCGGTTGAGTGTATTTTTAGAACAGGGTTATGGTTTATTTTCCACCACAGCACAGGAAAAATGGCAATATCCACTTTTACAAGATTTGTGCAACTTGAACAGCAGCAATAGCTGGGAGCGTTTGTATACCTTAATGCCATTTGGATCCTTTTTCCAAAGCCTAAAAGAGCAGCAGCTACGTTCAAAGTACTAGTGTCATAATACTCGAGTCCCTCTCAGAATCATGAGCTTTGGTAGTATGTTGTTATAGCAACAGCGGTTGTGGGTTTGATTTGGATGCCAATAGGCGGGTGGTGAGAAGCTGTGGATGTTTGGCTGATGGCAAATGGGTGAAGAACGAGTGAGGGGCGGATGGCGCAGTGCAATTCAGTGTAACGCACCATCCCCCTTATCCTAAGCTTTGTATGTGTGTGCGTGGTGGAGTTACAGAATCAGTCAGGAACGCCACTGTAATGGTTATTGGCCAGTCAATGCTGCGCACCTGACCTGGTCAACCAATAATGATTGAGCAAAGGATGTCAGAACAATGAAAAGATGAGCTTCTAAATCGACAAAGAAAGGTTCACACACAGAGTCGCTAATAGTGGCTCATCAGCTTGGTGGTGGTTAGCCAACTGGCCAACCAGTGGCCACAAGCAAGCAAGCGTGCGTACGTGTGTGCGTGTGTGGGAAAAGGGGACACCACCAAGGGGGGAGCTTGTTAAAGAAATGAAGGCTTCTCTTATCTCTGGCTCATTGGGCAATTACGTGGTACGTTTGTGTGGGATCTTCATTTAAGGCACATCATATTGACCACTAGCATTTGCACATCGGCATAGTCAATATGCGTTTGTGGTGGAGCTAGCATACACACACACAAAACAGTTTATAAGGCATGGCCAGCGCTGGATATATGGGGAGAGAGGACAAAGGTCGTTTTGTTGGCAAGCAGGCAGAAAGGCAGGCGGGCAAGGGTGATTTTGGTTGACAGAGAAATTTAGAATATACCTACCAACCCCCCCTCCTGGCAGCTTTGGCATCTTTTTACTTTTCTTACCCCTCTCTGTCTCACTTACTTTTTTTCCCTCTTTCTCCCTGCTGTTCTTGTTATCCAAGGAGTATTTTAGGTTGTTGTCTTGTGTATTTGTCCAATAGGCTAATACAAGCAGCACAGCGTTAACACAGAGTCTTGGGTTAGTATCTCCTCTTTCATGTCTGTCTGTCTCTAACTTTCCTATCATCTCATCTATGATTCTGGTTTGTGCCAGCTAGCTAACTAACGGCTCTATTATCTGCTCTGGCTGTATGCGTGTTTGGAAACCATTATATATATATAGGGTGTAGTAGTATTAGTATTGAGAGTGTGTGGAGAAGACGTTTGTGTGGCTATACATATTTAAAAGCCATAGCCTACTAATTCAAAAGAGAGGAGAGAGGAGCTGACGGTCACTATTGAATATCTATCCAAACTAGCAGAAGCTCAGGAGTAACCTCATATTTTGGGCCGTGTTTTTACAAGTCGATAACCGCCGCTGAGGCTTTGGCATATAGGGCATTTGACAGACTGCTTTGGCAGCCTTTCCCAAAGACTCTCATCTCATCAGTCGATATTATTTGAGAAAGAACTGTACAGGAGTGCATTTCTGACCAGCTAGCTTCCACCACGCTACACGCGTAAAGGGCTCAAGGACACACAACGAAACTGTTTAGCATTTTGAGGGACACGACCATTGATTTTGCAAAGTTCCTAATCTCGGAGAATAGTGACCCGTAAGTACCTCCCCCTACCATTTCTGATGATTATGCATGAAAGCGTTGTGGGCCATTATCACAGACTCTCTTTCAACAGATTGGCTGGAGCGTTTTCGATATCTCCAAGGCATGAATGAGTCGTCTTTCTGATATAATTGTAACAGTCTCTGATGTTTTTGTGCCATGGCTTGTGTTATAGTTAGAAGCGCCACTGCCACGCACGTACGCGCCTCCTTCCTGATTGTGACTTCTCCTAATTAGTTCCTTTATACCACCACCATCACAACTGTAGGTAGTATCTCAGCATATACAAAAATCTGTTTGGGGCGTCCGAGTAAATACATTATTACTATTATTATTACAAGTCTCATGTCTGGATGCTTGGAATTCATTGATCAGTCGATCTTCTCTCTCTTTCTCGGTTTCCTGTGGCCAATGACTTCCTCTAGGCCTTTCCTCCTTGACACGAGATGATAGATCTTTGTATTCATACAGTCTACTGCCAAATCTTTATTGATCTATTGTTTATCACACATATACACTTGTATAATATGTTCAATTGCTTTGCGGCCCCAAATCATTGTGCCCATGCTTGCTTTCCATATATACTAACTCAATACTTGCCAATTCATATACACCATACATTTATAGACAGGGCTATTAGCGTATCGATTTTTATATATACATACACACATACATATTTACAGCAGGTAGCAGTAACTGCTATTAAAACTACCACTCCATAATCGGATCCATCACGGTACGATTATGGAAGGGCGAACCACACTGATCAAGGATCAACTGTTTGCCAGTCACGAAGCCTTCGTTGAGCATGTCCGGAGATTTGCCAGCGAAAATGGGTTCAACGTAAGACTTGATGATGTTGAGCGTGACAAGGCCGGCAAGATCCGAAAACGCGATATTGTATGCTCAGCTGAGGGCGTTCCTCGCAGTCGTGAGTCCAAGGCCGAAAAGAAGGCCAAAGAAAACAACAAAGCTGCCAACAAAGACGGTAGTGGAGGGGGAGGAGGATCGGGAGACGCTGCTGAAAATGGCAGTCGCACGTCCGCTTCAACAACACCTCAACCAACATCAGGCATGGCAGTCTCTACAAGCAACAACTCGCATCGTCGCAAGTCAATGAAAACCGGGTGTCGCTGGCTTGCCCGTGCTTCTCGTCAACCAACTGATATGTGGAAAGTCATTATGGTCAGACTGGAGCACAACCATCCACTTGGGGCACGAAAGGCGGAGATTCCATTTGTGCAGCGCAGCGATGCTTCCCAAGGTGGCAATAGTGGTCATTCTGGCAATAGCCATATAGCACCAACAATAACTGGCTACAAGTTTCCGACATTCGAGTTTCGTGACATGTTTTTGAAGCTGCATCAGGCATGTGGAGAGCTGTGCTGGGCGGCAGCTTCGGCTCCTGAGGCGTTATGTGAGATTATTTCTGAAGTAAACCGTTTGAAGGGCGAAGTGCAATCAAAAAAGAAGTCACAGGTGACATTTGCTTCATCATCAGATGGCCAAGATTCTACCACTAAGTCTGCTGGTGCTGGCGACAAGGAAGCAGTTGGTAGTCTTTCACCAACAACCTCAAAGTCGGTGAATTCTGAACAAACAGACCTGGCTATGTCCAAGCAGGCAGATGCAAATTCTACCAATGTAGACAACACTTCCTTGGCCACAACGGCCACAACTATAGCCATTAATGGCAAGGATGGTACTGCTGGCACCAATAATGTAATGTCGATATCAGCCGTTGGATCTTCTTCATCTGCAATGGTCACAGGAAGAGAGACTGTTTCGTCGCTTTTGGCTGATGCTTCAGATTCCATTCCTCCGTCGATACCAGAAGAGAAGCAGTCTGAAATTAGTAGACAGCAATATCAACAGCAGCAGCAGCAGCAGCAGCAGCAGCAACAGCAACAGGCCATTGCTTCCAAGACACAACATCAGATTCAAACACCTCCGCCATCAAGTAACTTCCAAAACCCACAGTTCCATTTGGCTCAGCAGCAGCAGCAGCAGCAGCAGCAGCAGCAGCAGCAACAACAACAACAACAACAGCAACAGCAACAACAACAGCAGAATAATGTCGGTTTGATGCATGGACAAGCTCATATGTCTGCTGCTCCAGCAGTGGCGCCAGTATCACACCCAATGGCAGTACAGAACATGCAGCCCACTGTCCTTCCAAAGCGACCAAGAGGAAGACCACGTAAACACCCAATCTCAACCACAGCGCCCCAACAGTCCAGGAAGCAGCAGCAAGTGGCAGCCCCATCTGTTGTAAACCAAGAGCCTGCGGTCAGTGGGTATCCTACAGTCACATCCATCGGAGGCCAAACCCAATTCATTTACAGATCAATGCAGCCGAAGCCTGGTCATCACAACCAGCAAATCCAGCAACCAGGCGCAGCCACGGCTTCCCAAACACCAACAAGTGGGGATGCCGCTGGTAATGGCCTCAAGCGTGTTCGGGAGTCACCGGGCGTCTCTGCAATTGGCAAGAGCCCACGAATGGAGACCAGCAGTGCAGCAGGAATGAACCAGATGTTTGTAAGTCGGACGCCGAGCATGATTCAGCAGATGAACTCACAGGCCGGCGCAAACTCGATGCGCTCGGGAACCACAGCCGGCAATGCCAACGCTCAAAGTGCGGCGGCGGCGGCAGCAGCAGCGGCCCAAGCAACACCAACATACCAGCCCACAGCAGCAGCAGCAGCAGCACAGACAGGATTCCCTGGCCATTCGGCGTTTGCATCCAACATGCAATTCGCTACTCAGCCCAACTCATCAGCACTGTCAGCAGCATCTCATCTGGCCAGGGCTCAGCAGAGGGAATCGCCAAGACTCCAGCACAACCAGCCAGCCGCGTCTACACCATCATCCGGCGTATTCTCTAATTCCAATGCAGCGATGAGCCATCAGCAGACACAACAACAGATGCCAACAAACCCACTGGCGGCAGGTTCGCGGCTATCATCTCATTCCGGCGATTCGTTGTCTCAGCAACAGGCAGGAGCCATGGGAACACCCAATACTTTGAACCACCTGATGCCTTTGATGAACTTTCATAGGGCTCAGCCACAACACCACCACCATCATCAGCAGCAACAGCAGCAGCAGCAGTCACAATCACAACAGAATATTGAGTATCAATCGCTAAACGCCAACACACACCAACAACACCCATCCACATTCCAGTCGGGAAACGTGTATTCGCATCTGAGGGTTACGGAGACCCCAAACGTCAGGAATGGCCCCACCAGAGCCACCATGCGTACCAGTACCAACAAGCAGGATATGCCCAGCAGCAACACCATTCGCACCAACAGCAGCACAATGGTTAATCTGCTCTCGTCCGCGCTTGAAAGCGTGACCAGACGCTTGTTACCGGTGACAGCAGTGGCTCTTTTCTAAGGCCTTAATTATTGTTGCAGCAGCAGCAGAAGAAGAAAGAGTAGCTTGCATGAAAAGAAGCTCTTTTAACTCTACTATTGCGCTTCATATATCCTGTAAAACTAAAAACATCTTTTTTATCAAGAGGACAAAAACAAAATATTTCGAGATTTTCAATGTATTTTTTTGCGGCCTCAGATGCGATCAGACACAAAAAAGCCTTTTGCTGCTTGACATTATTTCATGTCAGCATCAAAAGGCTTTTAATACCGCACATACACACGAATGGGTTTGTTTGGGTTAATAAGAATTCAGTATTTTTCAATCTTCCTAAATAATCATTATTATACTTTTTCTATAAATTTTATTATATTAACATTTGCTTTGTTTTGAAAATTTAACAATGCTCTATCACATCATCAAAAGGTGAAATTTCGCCAGCGATTAGGCAAAAGAAGCACGCGTCCTCTGATTTGGACCCAGTCTCCAGCCATTTTGCACAAGGGGGCATCTCTGCGTGTTCCCTTTTGGTGGAGAGCTTGTCACCTATCTAATCTACTTCTTCATGGACTTTTGTTTAACCAAATCGAACCACTCTGGATAATTTTCCTTGACAAATTTATCCAGTCGTTCTAATGGCCCTGTTTGCCTACGAGCCACCAGCATTCCACGGGCAACAAACAATAGCTTTGGATATATTCGGAGGTCATCTCTGGTATGCACGTCGTTGATGAGAAGAGCAATGGCGTCTGAAGCTGAGCCCGAGCGGATTAGACACTCGATTAAGCTAGAATAGTTGTGGATGTTTAGTTTCAGCCCACATTTGTCAAAGTCCTTGAGGATTGAGCCCAGGCGATAGATAAATCTGTATGAAGGTGGCTCATCAGGAATATTCAGATGGTCTGTTGTTTGTGCTGGCTCATTGGCATTTGCGTCCTTGTCTTTGCTGGCCGATGTAGTAGGCGAGGATTGAGCCTCATTGTCATTGCTATTGCCGACTGCCTCGGATTCATATTCCTCTGCTTCGGTGGTGCTGGTGCGTTCGTCACTCCAGTCCATTTTCTGGCTCCACCCGCATGTATCAATCAGCACAGATGCGGTTACATTGTCAGGCTGGATTCCCCTATACTTCATCAGCTCCCACGTCTGGAATGCCAGGGTCGGTTCCCCCGTTCTCGAATAGGCCTCCATCAGGATATTGTAAAACCCAGTATCAAACTCTTTAGGAAGCAGATTGTCTACATACGCGATTGCCCGGATAAGACCAGTTCCTGCATCATTGCTGTATTTTCCAAACCCATCAATCATTGTTCCATAAAGATGGGCGCTGGCCTGAACATTGCTAGCCCGCATCTCCTCAAACAAGTATAGGGCCTCAGCTATGTCTTTGTTTTTGAGATAGGCCGTCATCATTGTTTGGTAAAACACAACATCCAGCTTCATTGATTCGGGGTCTTCGTCGTGTTGCTGACGCATCATGGCGCCGACTGAAAGGGCTTCGTCGTAGCTGCCAGCCTTTATGTATGATTTCATTACGCAGGTGTAGATGCGTTCGTTGGGTTGAGGCAAGAGACTGGTTGCACCCGTGCCACCGCTATTGTTACTGCTGTCTAGCGCCAGTTGTGCTTCTTCGTCTCTGAGTTTGTTGGTCAGCCAGCGGAACACTTCGACTGCTTCTAGATACATTCCCTTGCTGTTGTAGCACGACATTATGGTGGTAAATGTGCGGGCTGTGATCATGATCTTTTGTTCTTCATATGCTTTCTCGACCAAAGATTGGGCCAAGCGGGGGCAGTCGGCTCGGCACAAATCAAACACAATACCATCGATTCTGGTTCCGGTCCATCTATCAACAACCAAATCGAAGGTCTGTTTTGCAAATGCTATAACCAATTCAGGATCTGTATCTGCCCATTGGAGATGAGGTTTGGCGGCATGCTTTTCTTTGGAAATCCTGGATGCCAGCACTAGGAGGGACCGGGATATAAGAAACATCGTGCCACTGGGATCTGAAGAATTCGGCGGCTCCATGTTTGGTAACCCCTTCAAAAGAGATTTGATGGTCTCCACAATATTTCCCGATGCTATTTTAGAGGAATCTTGCTGGGCCAAATCATCAAGAGTCAGGTATAGCCAGTTTGACATGGCGTGGCGGTTTGGCTTTACCTTGTATGAAATTGCATCTTTAAAGATGCGATCGACCAGCCACAACTCATTGGACTTGAAACTGGTATCAAGAATTGTATGCCATAGCCAAGTCAGTTTCTCTGGGTTGCTTGCCAAGAAGGCTTCGTAGTAGTTCAAGGCATCTTCGTACAGCTTGGCTTTCAAGCTTAGATCAAACATGGTGGCAAATATAGATTGCTGCCGGGACCCGGTGTCGGGGGAGATGTTTTCGGCATTGCTAGTAAAATTGGACCGATCAGCAAGGGTTATGGATTTATAAACCGAACCGGCAAGAGATGCACGCCATTGCTGTATAAGTTTGATATCAGCTTTTGGTGGGGGTGGCGGTAGTGTTGGATTCAATAGCCACCCCTCGTCGCCTTCAATGTTCTCAATATCTTCATTGATACTGCTGGTTCTTGTGGAGTGAGTATGCGAAGGAGGCTCTGCTTGGCTAACGATCTGTAAAAGCAGGTGCAGAGTTTCTATGTTTGGCATGACCCAGGATCGGGCCGGTGGTGACAAATATTCAGCACTGTCATCTGGTACAGGCTGATCAGCATCATTGTTTGTCTTGTCAAGGCCATGGTAGTTTCCAGTTATGAACCATAAAATAGTCTTTGCAGTGGACAAATCATCCAAACCCAAACACACATTGAGCATCGTATTAAGCGTGGAAGCAGTGGGATGCACGTTATCGGCATTCATATGGCGAGCCAACAAGCAAGCAAGCCCAGCAAGCGAGACATGTGGTTGAGAAGAGCTTGGATCTAAGCTGATGCCTGCTGATGCCATGGTGGGCTGGGAGGCAGCAAAACCCAGTACCTTGTAGATCTGGTTGTATTCATCTGTGGCGAGGCCAAGCGAAATGGGCGATTTTGATGGCGATGGCGATGAGAATAGGGACAATCCTTCCTTTGATGACGATCTGACGGATTTCAGGTATTCCCCAACGATCCGTACAACTCGGTAAGAAAATTCCAAAGACTCGGATACTGCATGCGAGGATGACGGATTAAGATTATTTGCACCTTCATGAGAGTTTAGAACTAGCCTTAGAAATTCGACCCAGATCTTTTTCTGATCGGCAACTGCAGCTATTGCTTTCTCCTTGCTGCTCTTAGTAGTGTTAACTGCTGCTGCTGTTGTTGTTATTGTTGTTGTAGGAATGGCTTTGCTTGGATCAGATATAAATATCCACCATGCTTCTTCGACATCTTTGGCTTTCAAGGCCTCAGAAAATCGAGCATTTTCTGTTCCTTTTTTAATAGTGTTTGGATTTAGCAGTGGTTTCCATTCAGAGCCTATACGGAAACTCTTTTGTGCCTTCTTTGTCTTGTCGGTATTTTCCGTGATACTATTGCTGCTGTCAGTGTTGGTGGTGACGATGTTTTTGAAAATGAATTTACGAAGCGAATTGGTGATTCCATATGGTGATTGTGTGGTCTTGAAACCTGCTGTCTGTATGCGCGGAAATGAAGCCAGGAGGGCTCTTGTTTTTGCTGTTGTGGTGAATCTGAGTGTATTTTTGGTTTGCCTAAATGGCAAATATAACATTTGGCTCATTATGTTGAATGCGCAATGCTCTTTCTATTGGCGCCGACCACACACAGACACACACGATAGAAAAGAAGAGAATAGTGGTGTTAAATAAAGGGTTGTCATAAACTAACAATAAAAAGGGAGATAAGGTTAGTTTTGATCTCCATTTTATGAATGCTATTAGGGAGGAAGAAGGCTTAATAATGGAGGCGCCAAGATGATTAAGCATTTTATTATTCCTATGGAGGTAGCTGTATGCCTATAATGGAGACGCCAAGGGAGATGGAATAAACGCAGATTACCCATAACCACTTTCTAGATCATTTTTTGAATCCCAGCCTTTTTTTGCATAAAAGTTTGACATTGAACATATCCCACTAATCAATCTTAGTTGCAACTTAAAAAGAAAGGAACATGTCTGTTGAAACTACCAAGCCAAGAACAAAGCCAAATATTTTGATCACTGGCACTCCAGGTACCGGCAAAACCACAACGGCCGAGATGTTGGAGATTTCTACTGGATTGAAAAAGATTACTGCTGGCGACTTGGTAAAAGAGCGCAACCTCCACGATGGATATGACGAAGAATTTGACACTTATATCCTAAACGAAGATAAGGTAAATTTTCACAATTTTTTACTAGTTGAATAATCCAAATAGCGGCGTCGCTAAACACATTTTCTTGTTGCTCGTTGTTTGAAATGCTGTAGTTGCTCGATGAGATGGAACCAATGATGGCGGAGGGCGGCAAGATCGTAGATTTCCATTCCTGTGATATTTTTCCAGAACGCTGGTTCGACTTGGTTGTTGTGCTTCGGGCTGATAACAAGCAGATTTATGATCGACTTGCGGGTCGTGGATACAAGCCAAACAAGATCACTGAGAACATTGAGTGCGAGATCTTTGATGTTGTTATTGAGGAGGCCATAGAGTCGTATCAAAAAGAAATCATCATGGAGCTCAAAAGTGATACTGTTGAGCAGATGGATGAGAATGTAACCAAAGTGAGTGAATGGATCGAAAATTTCGTTAAAAATCACCAATAGCAAACTTCTTAATGATACGGAGAAGCCGAGTATCTCTTGGTTGGTACATTGTGTTTTCCTTTGTTCTTTTTTATGTTATTTTTTATCCCCGTTTAATAGACCAATACAGATTTTGAAACCAAGAGCAAGCAATTTTGTAAACAGATCTTGTTGGGTTATAGGCCGGATAATCTATATTTTATTTGCAAATGGGCAAGCGTTTTGTTAGTCCGTATGGATTATAATTTTTGAAGGGCCAAAAGCAGACTTTAGATGGCAGGATAGTATAGACTTGGTTAGTATGCAAGTTGAAACTACTGGCCTACTACTAAAACTTGACCCTTCAAAAATAACCACCCATATGCCACATAGTCTGAAAATTGTGTTTACTTTAAGCCATTGTAAAATTATCTAGTTGGGGGCCATACTAAAACAGCAAGTAGTTATTGCAATCAGAAGTCTATATTTTTAGGTGATTAAGCATTTTATTACTCCTAGGGAAGTAGATTGATTACAAGTTTATATTTTATTTGCAACTTACTGCAATTGTACCCATAATCCATCATCCATACAATTTACAAGGTCATACATCGATCCAATCTGGCCAAACTGAATAGAAAATTTGTGCGGCAAATTTATTTTTGCTTATACACGCCTTCCCGTGTTGCCGAATTTTATATACCATTTTGTGAAATTATTCGGTGTCAAGAATTTTTAAGGCGGAGACAAGTAGGTTCATCTTAGTGCCCTAGCAGCTTGTTTTCATTATTCGCAAAATTTGCTGTGGGCTGGCAGGACCGACAGACAATACACATCTCTCTAAATGAAATAAAAAAGAAGAAAATATAATTATGATTAATATTATGTTTGTTATATGGATGATAATTTTTGAAGGGTGCTTGTTGGTAGGGGAAATCCCAGCCAAATGTGTGACTCTATAGCCCTTCAAAAATAACTACCCATATTTAATATATTTTATTTTATTCGCTTTTCTTATTAATGATATTAAATACCTATTCATAAATAAATGTTGCCGAGTATGAAGTTTATGGCTATGAGATCCA
>JANBPU010000232.1:0-25395 GCA_027575805.1 Mycoemilia scoparia | reverse complement strand
ATGATCAAGTATATCTATAATCACAATAATGGTACCATTGGTACCATTTTGTATCACCAACATGACTACGTCTCAAACGAAGTTACTACGTTTCAGACGTAGATCAATACTGCGTCCATTCCATTTTGACGTAGAATGGAATCCTACGTCTCAGACGAAAATTCAAAGTCTGAGACGTAGTGGTTTTTGCCGTAGTGTATGATTCAGAATCATTCAGAATCATTCTGATCAACCAAGAATCATTCAGAATGATTCTGGGTTATTGTATGTGGGTGTGAATGGTCATGGCCCAACAGCAACAATAATCTTTGAACCAAAAAATGTTTTAAACCATTTTGCAAAAAACATCAAAAACAAAAACATTTTAAAGGAAAACAATCTATGATTGGAATATTGTACCAAGGTAAATGATTTTTAGGGTGCAACAACATAAACTTTAGCTGCAAAAATATTTTTGTTGGATTTTGCACATTTTGGCCTCAAATTTGTAACTTTTGAACCAATTTTTGCCTAAAAGATATTTTGTGTATAATTCAGGTACCTGACCTTTTTTCCATTTTAGAGCATACTGAAAGTGTATATAAAGCTTGCCACACCCAACTTTCCAAATAGCTTTCCTAGCTCACTTACTCACTCACTCACTCATCCATCCATCCACTTGCCCATTTTCATTCTTGTCTTCTTGACCAGTTCTTATCATGGAGCTCAATCTCCATAGACCAGTAACCCTGCAAGTTTTTAGCCATTCTCCAGGAAATGGCCAACCACCTTTTGAAGTCATCAAAATAGAAGGAGTTGATGTCTGGAACACATTGGAGCATTGGGAGAGACAATTGGAAGATTTCATCAAACAATTTAATCTGACTGGTGAATATCTGATGCATCCTGATAATGATACATCAACGATCATGTATTGTTCAAATTGGCTTCAAGATTTTCTTTTTTCTAGAGTTAATCCTTTTGAATTTAACTTATATGACATCTCGATCTTTGAAGAGATCCCATCCCTGTATTTGAGTCGTGTTGAAAGATACCTTGATAGGGCAAAAGAAATCGAGGTAGAGGCAGCCATTGAAGACAAATGCAAAGTATATTTCATCTTTGCAATTATCTGCTTGTACAAAGCTGTTGAAAAAGCATTAGATCTTCACAGTGTTTTTAAAATCTCTGTTCAAACTGCCTTTTCAACCAATACTAATAAACTGGATGGATTTTTTCCTTGCTTCATACACAGATGTCACAATATTTTTGAGCGGCTTGGAAATGAGTTTAAGAAGCTTTATATTACGGATGAGGATTTGAACTTGGCTAATAATAACTTGGAGCTTTTGAAAACATTGGGTAAGAGTGTTGATGCCAACTTCAAAGAGGTTGAAGAGAGTGTGGTTAGAGTCACCAGGGATTACACAATGAAAATGGGCATTATCTTTGTTGAAGAACCTTATGGCCAACAACCAAATTGGATTTCTGATGAACAATTTCTAATGATTGTGAAGGGTCACTACCAACAAGTCAATTAGAACCCATGCAACTTTGTGTAAAGCATATATTTTATTTTAGGATAGTAATATTTTTCCATTAGTTGCATTTTTGTGATTATAAATAAAATAGCAAGTCCTAAAATAATTCAGTAAACTATGATAAACAGTGTGTGTACATTATTATTCCCTAATGGGGGTTCAATTTTCCAAAAAGAAGATCAAATGGTCATTCCAAAAAGTAACCCTTCTCAATATATCGACCACATCAACAATAATGATCAAAATTTCTTAATAATAGTGGTATAATCAACTGGTTTTCAAGTTTTCTTTAGAATTCCCTGCTTCCTTAGTATAACGTATTTTTTATTATTTCTCTAACAGTATGGTCAGGACTCACAAGGTTTTGGACAAAAACGATGGGTCTCTAGGAATTCCATAGCAAATGCTTTTCTATGGTTTGGAGGGGAGCAAAAATCCGAGGAGTCAAAAATACTTTATTTATGTTTGATCACTAATAAAGTCTCATCATTTAGTCAAACAAAATCATTTATTATAAAAACACACACCTTAATAATCAACACACGCATACATACATACATTTTCTAAAAGTTCATAAAATTGATACTTGGGAATTGTCTTTTAAGATCTTGTAGGACCGCTCCACCAACTACACACAGCTTAACAACCCTTACATTAGGAAACATTCCAACAAACATTACAAGCTCATCAAGTGTATAACATCCCAAGACATTTATCAATAATATAATCACGCTTGGTAGTGATACATTGCTGGTGGCCACTACAGTATTGATGTCCGAAAAGCTCGCTATATTTATATCAAGTCTCTCAAGCATCGGAAATTGTCTCAACAAATAAAATATTCGTGGGCTAAACCCAGTCTTTTCAAACTTGATCGACCTTATTGAATTTGTTTTTGTTTTTTGACCAATAATATCAATAACAGTGGATGGAGACAAAAACCTTATATCTTCATCATCGTCAACATCAGATGATGTTTCAGCGTTTTCTTCTGGTTTTAAAAAAGGACATTCGTTTAGTGGAGTTGATATGATGGTATTGGGCAGTTTGAATCGAAAATGTCTGAGTTTTGTTAAAATATTTGTAGATGCCGAGGTTAGTAGCTTTTGTAATGCCAAAGTGCATTCCAATGGGAGGAGGGGACTGGATAAATAGAATAAGTCTAAAGATAAGGTTTCAAGCTTTGGACAGCTTTGTTCAATACTATCTAGAATGAATCCATTGATTAGCGGTAAATGTAGAGTTTTTAGGTTTGTAAACCCGGAAATGATGGTTCCATATATGCAATAGTAGTTGTCCATATAATACTTGGGCAGGTTTTGGAAAATTGAGCTTGAACCGAGGTCCAGTGACTCGATGTTTGGAAACATCACTCCTAACTGTCCTAGAGTTTCAAGATGCTGTGCTTGGCGGCGGTAGTGGATACTAGTTGGGTTTGTAAACATGTAAACACAAAAATTAATTGACTTCAACTGTGGATACACCCTTTTTGAATCTTTATAACTTTTGGACAGGTATTCCAAGGTAGTTTGATGTAGAGGAAAAGTCGGAAATAGAAAAAGATTCTCAAGATTTGGTAAATAATCTAAAATCTTGAATAGTGATAGCGAACTATTCGGTATTCCTAGTTCTAATGTTTTCAGGTTACTGAAATAATAGTGGTGAGGGTTTTGGTCTCTTCCAAATATTTCGTAAAGAATATCATCAATATCAATGTCCAGCGCTGTTATGGTTAGCTTCTCTACGTGATCGTGGTGTTCAAGTCGCAAAAAAATTGCTATTTGGGTTAAATTACTGTAGGTACACCGAACCTTGATTTCCTTTAAATTGGGGAAATATCTTGACATTATTGTAGATTCAAAACACTTTTTTCCCAAAGGTCTACCAGAGAATGGTTCTATTATTATTTTCTTTGTGGCTACATATGAATCATCCAAGTTGATATCAGATGCTAGTGTGTAGTTGGGATATTTCGTTGAGCCTGGTTTTGCATTTTTTATATTTTGAGCTCTGTAGTGTTCAACAGTTAGTTTCCAGTCTAGCGACAATTGTGATAGATTGCTTAGTGTGTCTATATCAAAAGTTTGATGAAAATTTCCACATATATTAAGCCGGATATCGTATGGCAACGAAAGCATTTGTGTGTCAAGTAAAAGTATGTTTAGATGTTTATCTAAAATCAGTGGAGCAGAGAAACAAAACGTGTCTGAAACTAGAGTTGCTGTTAGAATATATTTATATACCCAGCAGTCAAAGGCCTATTTGTTTGCTTTCATTAAAATTGTTTTCATTGAATGAACGTGGGAGGACTATTGATATTAATTTATAGAGTCACAACAAAGTATTTTACAGCAATATAAATGTCACAAGGACCCCTTCAGAGAAAGCTAAAATATGCATCGCCATCATCACATGTTTGGTGACATTATAACGTAGAATTAACACAAAATATTACAAGATTATATAATGCTTGCATTGAATGATTATATCAATTTTCAAGTTTTCAGAAAAGATCGTTGGATGCCAGCCAGTATGCCAGGAACACACTCTTTTTCAATTGGTAATTTTACACAGATATTCGGTTATGCCATGACAATCATCAATACGATCAATCAAAATTGGGGTTTTTTGGATTAAAAAGTTAAAACCATAATAATCAAAGTCGACGTATTATGCAAAACACTGTCATTATTTTTCGAGCCAGCAGCGTCTTTTTCTTTTTTCTGCTTGATCATTTAGAGAGACTTGTCATCACATATTCTAAAATTGCACATACACACACGTATATATATATATATTTAGTCTCTCGCAAAAATCAATAGAGAATCATGTCCACACATAACAACAGCAATAACAGCAACTATGCCATATCCGGATTATTAGAGGCAATAGCAGATAAAGTAACAGAGCTCGCACAAATAGTAGTAGAATCCCAAAATATTGATAATGTCACAAGCGATACTTTACAAAACATAGCCTCATCGTTAGACTGTACATTAAATTATGGATTTCTAGTGATGAATCGAGAAAGTGATAGGCAAATAGAAAATACTTTACAAGCTGCTGTCATTGCTGCCTCTACAACAACAACTACCACCACCACTACTACTACTACTGCCACCAACAACAACATTGATAATAATAATGACAATAACGACAATAACAATGGAGGAGGTGCAGGTACTTTAACTTCAACCATGCTGTTTAGGAATTTACCGACCAAACCATTACCTAAAAACGAACGAGGCAAGACCATATCGATATTCCAAGCATCATTAGATGATATTGGACGATACCTAAACGAACAAGGATTTACAAAAAATAGCACCCCTGATAACCTTATTCGAGAACTCAAGGCCCTCAGCAACCTGATAACCAACGCAAAATTCACCGAAGTCAGCTCAGTCAACGATATCAAGTTCTGGGGAGACTTGACCGATGATATCCAAGAAGATTTATATGCCAAATACGAGCAGGCGGTTAGTAATGTAATGAGCATCGATATTACAACGGTACAGGATCGGTGGCTGGCAAAATACTTTATTTATCATTCTTGGAAAAACAAAAGCGATTATCTTATTCAGTCACAAAAAAGAAAGTGAGTAAAATCTATGCTGCCGAGAATGTGTGCCTGGATGTGTGTGTATCTAGTTGTAGTTGCTGTGGTGATTTTATATAGCCACTGATATTGGTCTTTATATTGTGTATGTGTACGTGCGTGTAGTGCTGATCCTAATACACCTATCGCTCCTAGAAAAAGAGGCCGTCCACGACTTAAGCAAAGGTAAATATCTTAATAGCGTCAACACGATATTGCGATCCAAAGTATTCATACGGTCATTTTATTCTCAATATATATAAACATATGCTCTTGCTACTTTTGGTTTATTAGGCAACAAAATGATAATGCTTCTTCATACACCACTCCCACCACTACTGGAAGAGCCTCGACATCAAATATTTCTCAAGCCACACCGTCATCTGCTGCAACTACCACAACAACGGAAGCAATAGAAGCCAATAGCGACATTTTGCATGAGTCTGGTATCCATTCTGCTCATGATATCATTTTATCATTGCCTGCGGTATACGAAACACTTAACGCTGAAAGGTATGATTGTCAATACTCATTGTGATTAGAATACTCGCCATTCTTTGCATTACAGCAAGTAGTAGTAGTAGTATAGGTAGTGTTGTTAATATCGACTGTACTGTTATTCAAATAGAGCGAAAACAAGTGCGACTGAAAGTGTTGATCCAAATGGTCGAAATATCAATGTGGCAAACTACCCACAAGATGGGCAAGATGATGATCCATCACAATTTAAATACGACAACCAAGTTTAATAATAAGCACATTAAACAAAAAAGTAAGAGCGGTGGTGTGGATATTTCTTGACAACTATTTTATCTAAAAACTAACTTCGTTTTAAAAATTTCATAATTATTGTCTATTGCTATGTAATTAAATGTATAAACACTATTGCTAAAGCTAGTGGCTACTACACATATAACTTGAATAGTTATTCATGACTAAGCATAACCTTAGTGAGTGAGTGATGTCTATCGATCCTTTTTTTGGTATTTAGTTTGTTTTTATAATATTAGATAATAAGAGAGAAACTGTCAAAAACGAAATATAAAATAAAGCCAAAACCTTTTTTCAATTGTCTCGTCATAATCATCTCACGAATACTGCAGAGTCTCCTCCAAAGTGTACAAAAGTAATGACTCCAATAATAGCTTAAATATATGGCTTTTGGGCCAAATCTACTACTGGAAGCATGATGGTACAGGGCCGTTCACTTTTGATGGGGGATATGTCAGAGTAATAAAAATATTGGCGCAGAGACATTAGACAATCAATTGTTCTTTTTAGTGATTAAGTGAAATGAAGTAGGGGGGGGGAGGAGGAGGAGATATGGTTAAGAAACAAGCAACAGGTGCGAAGAAAACATTCACATATCCTTATTATGATTATTATTATTGACCACCCTTGAGTGAGGCACGGCCAGCTCTCATGACCTCGTCAACCAACAAAAGGTTAGTAGCAATGACCGAGCAAGAATGCAATTGCTGTCTGAGAACACGGTAGTTATCCCAGATACCTTCCTCCGAAGGATCAAGCACATCACCAGTATTAAGGTCAACACCAGCAACATATCCATCACGGACCTGATCCTGCAGCGCAACAATAACGTCCTGTGAATCGTAACCACCATTAACAGCGATAGTCTTTGGAATAAACAACAAAGCCTCGGCATAAGCACGAACGCCCATCTGGGCCTTTCCAGGCACGGTCTTCAAGAACTCCTTGGAAAGCAGATGTTCCGCACAGGCAACCTGGAAAGCACCAGCACCAGGAACCAAGCAGTTATCCTCGATAGCGTTCTTGACCGCTCTCAGACCATCACGAACCGCATCCTGCAGCTGCTGCAGAGTATATGAATTAGGGCCCTTGATCAACAAAGTCACCGACCTAGGGTTTTCACACTCTTCGACAAAAGTGTACTTTTCTTCACCCAAAACATGTTCATAAACCAAACCAGCATACCCCAGAACCGACGGAGTCAGGTCATCAACAGAGTTTTGGGCAACACCGCCACAGCAGAGTTGCAAACGTTCCATGTTACGTCTCTTTGCTCTTCTAAGCCCAATAATATTCTGCTTAGCAAGCATATCCAGACTCATCGGGTCAATTCCTTTCTGGTTAATAACTACGAACCCGCAATCCTTGTTTTCTCCGCTGCAGACTGTGTTTTTGAGGTCAATGACTTTGCGGACTCTTTCGTCTACGAATTTGCGTTCCGATTCGATGAGTTTTTCGCGCTGTTCGGCAGAACTGTAAAAGAACCCGGAATTGACTTCGGTTTTTTCGTATTCGAGTGAGCAGTTGAGGGTCAGGACAAAGGCGTTCTTGAGACGTTTGGGCATATCAGGGTGTCTGGCACCGTGGTCAAGAACTAGGCCGCGGACAAGGCGACTGTCAGTGGCACTGCGATGTTGCATCTTCATGATTTCAACCATGTGAAGGTCAATTGGTTTTTTCTGGCCCCCATCTTGTTCGTCCTGCTGTTTGATGGCCAAAACCGCGTCAACAACGGCTTCGGTTATTTGGTCGGCCAAGTCGGCACTGAGCTTTGTCCTTAGTGCTGTACGAGCCACAGTGACAAGAATGTCGCGATCAATCTTTTTTTCAACCTTGAAATCTTCCAAGAACTACAAAAATAGAGAGAGAGAAATATATATAATATGTGTTGTGTTTGTATAAATAAAAGTTCATAGTAATAGTAAAGAACAGCATTTGACAACCACAAAAATCATTAAAAAACTTACTTTGAGAGCTTCAGCCTTAGCTTTATCAAATCCCTCAGTAACCATTCTAGGATGCAATCCTTCTTCAATAAATCTCTGGGCCTGTTTCAAGAGTTCGCCGACCAACAAAACCACGCTAGTAGTTCCATCTCCTGTAACATCATCCTGAGCGGTGGCAGTTCTGGCAATCATTACGGCAACCGGGTTGGTAATCTGCATCTCATTTAGCAAAACTTTTCCGTCCTTGGTAACCTTGATTCCACCGGCGCCATCAACCAGCATCTTGAGTGTTCCCTTGGGTCCTAGGTTGGATTTTAAAACCGCCTGCAAACCAATTGCCGAATTGATGTTCATGTCTAGGGCTTGGCCCCGTCGGGCTACTTCAGAATTGGGGTTAATTAATTTGACAGCAGAGGCGGACCTACATTAATAATAAAGGGGGAAGGAGAGAGAGAGAGAGAGGATGGGTGGGATGTGGTTAGTTATTGTTGTTATTGTTGTGGTTAAGGTGGTGATGAGGAAAATTTAAGTTAATTAAAAAAGTGTAATATTTGTTTTGTTGCTTGGACTAGTAAATTTCTATTATATAGACTTACATTTTGTATTTATATATGTGTATATGCGCGTGTGTGTGTGTGTTTTTTGTTTTTGAAGATAGAAATAAAAAGAAGAAAGATATTAAAAGAATCAATGAAAAGTTCAACAAGACTTGGGCTTGTATTGTAATAAAGGAAGTTTTGTTAGAGAAATGACAGGACAGGACTTTTGGATCGAAAGTTTACAGCCAATACACATTTTCCATAAACACACGCAATTTGGCATATTATGCCTGTGTGTGTGTGTGTCAACACAACTTAGTAATGAACCACTACAAATTAATCAACTAATTTTCTAAGCTGCCTTAAAACTCGGAATCATGATTAACTAATTTCAAAGTTCTGTGAGGTTCTTTTTGTTTTGTTCTTAGGTTTGTGAGTAGTTAATCAACAACAGGCTTTGGATGTGCGTGTGGTTGAGAGTCAGTAATTTGATTATTTGAAATTAAATAACTCTTGGTTTTGAGAGTAGAGTGACTTCTAAAGAAATCACTTGAATTGATTAATGGTATCATAATACTCACACATTCGTTCTTTAGTATATATATTGAAATTTATTTTAAAAAACTGCTAGAAAGTTTAGAAAGTCAAAAAGAATATTTAGAAGTAGAGAGAAAGGGCCTGAGCACCTAGCAGTCCGAGGTAGGTCTAACTGCTGCTACTGCTACTATTAGGGATAACTCTACTTATCTCCTTCCAAACATGTGGCGACGAAATACGTGTCCAAGATATTGTCGGATCGAGTGAAAATTTAGTCCACAATAAGGGCAAAAAAAACTTTTACCTGTAGGCTTTCCGTTGCTGCCGAACATTTCGGGATAAAAATATTGTTTTGGAGCTATAAAGTTTATCAAGATGCTTTTTGAAGGTAGTGGTGTAGTAATAATGGTAGTTTCTCTTGGTAATGTAGTTTATAAATTTCTTGCACCGACTCTTTCTCGCTCTCGTTCTCTATCTCTCTTTATATACTTTTTGTTAGACGTCAAATCTTCATCTGGTATTGTACTAGGGATTCAAGATGATTTTGCCTAGGCAGCTTCAAGCTGGTTTGTTGTCATTTTATTCATTTTGATGCCTCTTAAAGGCCCAAATAAATCTGCATTCATTCATTGATTATTACGGCTGCTGCGGAGTTGATAACTCAACTTTCCATTAAAACCCATTTTGTTTTTTTGAGATTGATGGAGCTGCCGTGTAAATGAAGTTTAAAGTGGCAATTGTAATGAGAGGAGTCATCCAAAAAGAATTCACAGTATTTGAATAACAAAAACATGAATCAGTTCAGACCGCATTGATTATTAAAAGCATTTCCCTTTGTTTCTTTATACAATACGATTGATTGATTATAAAAATATAATATAAAGCTATTATGTCTTTGGTCAATTATTGACAAGAGCAGCAGCTTTTATCTTGATTTTTTTAAACCGCAGTGTTTTACCATATCACTCATTGATTTTTATCCTGAAGACTTGCTAAATTGTTTTTCATAAAGAAAATAGTCTGCCTTTATGTATAAAGTGCAATTTTATCAAAATCTTGCTTCAATTGCTCTAACACACATAGTTGCTCACATATTATACGACGGGTTTTATAAAGCAAAAGATGCAGGTTATATTTTATATATTGGTATATTATTGTTATCCCACCTCTTTCATTTACTTTCTTCTGAATATTTTAAATTTGCATCTAATAATAACACATTTTTACAATTTTACCACTTCCAATACACTTGTTATCAACATATCTATCCCGCCTATATTAATTTACACAAGTATCCCACTGAAATAAAGAGCAGGCATGTATAATAAGCTAACTGCTGAACTGGCAACTAAAATAACCGAATACATCCACCATGCGGAAGGAAACAGCACCAACTGTTACAATCGACTGCCATCCTGGTCAAGCCTATGGGAACTTGGTAAATTATCGGACGAATGGAAGCAAGTAGTAGAAAACATTCAATATAAGCAAGAAAATTTACCAGAAAAAGTAAATAGAGAATGCTTGGAGATGGTCGGTAAAAGAAAGCTATCGTATATTCAGTTCCTAGATATACGTTCTTGTGTCAATATAATTGAGCCACCACCAACACCATCCCAAATATCATTACTACCGATATATAATAATGAATCTCAATACCAAGATGGAGTAGTAGTGGAAGAAGAAGAAAGAGAAGGACAAGGAGAGATTGGATTGATTAACCCAAATAGATATTACTACCATGTTGAACTCCAACCTGCAGGATACCTGAAATGCCTAAAAACATATTTCCCCAATCTATCCGGGTTATGCATTCCGCTCAAAAAAGAATACCTCAAAATGATTTCTACAGCCAAGAATAGTGGCAGTAATGTTTGTTTAAGAAAGATACACTTGGATTGTCGGTACCCTCGACTTTTTGGTTATCCAGACGATGGCAGCAATAATAGTGATGAGATACCTGAAAATATTAGTCAGCTGCAAAGAACTGAAAATAGCTTGCTCTCTGCACTACAATATCTTCCAAATTCAGCTACTGAGCTGAGGTTAATCGGTAACGCAGAGGTTGGAATCAACTTTATCTTGGAGTTATCAGAAATCCATCCTCAACTCCAAATGCTCTACATTTCGACATTCCAAGTTTCTTTTGACACCGGGGAAAATAGTACCATTAATGCTAGTGTTGCTAACAAGCACACAAGGCCAAAATCTGCTTTTGCTTATCTTAAAAGCATTGACATTCAGCAACTAAAAGTTCTCGTACCACATATTAATACCCCATCAAACGAACATCCAAAAGTAACCAACATATTTAACAGCCATAACCTTCCAAATCTCCAAGAATTGCAAATCCATTACATGAGTTTTGAATCTATGGATGGACATCTGGATATATATGGCTTGAACAACAATAACCACCGCCACCCTTTTGGTAACCAAAATATGCGCAACAACCGTGACAGTGCTCAACTTGAACTTTTTTTGGCCTCAATGAAATCCCAATGTCTCAACAATATCTTTGCATTCGGATACGATAAACTATCATATCTCAGAATTCCATTCATGTCAACCAATTTGGCCAAACTAACATCCAGATCATGTCCAAATCTACAATATATTGAAACCACTGGGTTTGTGGACTTTTCAATTCCAAGACACAATCGATTCCATAGATTTGATGAACCTGAATTGGTATTTCTGGATGATGATAACGATGATGATGATGATGATGGCAACGAAGATGTTGAGGAAATAGTAAATAGTAGTAGTGATGATGATGACAATGAAGATCCACAAGGATCAGAATCAGAATCAGAACCTGAGGAAGAGGAGGAAGAAGAAGGTCAAAATACTGCTGGAAGAGCTTATACACATCAGGATCACCATTCCCATCACCAGTGGATGTTGCAGGAGCGTCGTAGGGATCAAAGTAGACATAATATAAATAGACTGACTATAGATATACCGCAACAACAACAACCACCACCACCACGACGGCATATCGATTTAAATGCTGGATTAGGTAGACAAAGAGTTAGGGCTATGTTTGGAAATGTGCGACCTATAGAAAGAAGAGTACGATTTCAAGAGCCCCAGCAACAGCAGCGTCTTGAATTTGAGAGAATAGGTAATAATCTTGGTGTAAAGAACCCAGATCCAACTACAACTACATTTGACGACCAAGGTCTCATCCACATAGTATACAGCCTCAAGGCTTTGAAAGTTCTTTGCATTCAACCACAAGCATTCCCCAAAGTAAATATTGGCCAAGATCTGGATGGACTCTATAAAAGGTTCTCTAAAAGCAAGCATAAGGATCAAGATAATGAATTTGGAATAGCTGAAAATGCAAAGAAACGCACTAACGATGTATCATTCTCAACCTCTTCATATATAATTCCTAAAATGGCTGCTGCTACTACTACTACTTCTGCTGTTGGTAAAAATAGTAAATTGGTTATTTTGGATATCAAGCAAGCCAAATTTCTAGTGTCACAAATTCCGTTTATTTTGAAAAGACTCGATTCACTTCGACATATAAACATCGCGATCAGTGATTCAGAGCATTTTGATAGGCATGATTATGGTGGTGGTGATATTAAAATGACACAAAGAAAAGTTAATAGAAACACCACTAGAAACAGCAACACTACTACTACTACTACTACTTCTGCTGCTGCTGCTGCTGTTACCACCAAATCAACATTCAAGTCCAGATTATCAACTTCCTGTGAATGTATGGCAATAACTCAATGGTCTCGAACCTACAAATTCCCATCAATCAATTCACTAACCATTGATTTGCCAATATCATATTACCATTCTTTCATGTATTGCCAAAAAAGGAAAAGAAATAGCAAAATGGATTTATATCAGTTCGATAATAGCAATAGTGAGAAAAGCAATAACCATGACGATTTTATGATGTCAATGGATTATTGGTTAGTTCTGTTTAGTAGATTTCCAAATCTTGCTAAGGTTCAATTCAATATCCAAAAAAACTGTCCCGCTGTCTCTGCTGGTATAACGAGTGGTCTTGGATATGATTTCGCTCTAAGCCCGATGTTTGATTACAATAGTTATGGTCGTCGTCTTCATCTTCGCCACAGAAATCGATTTACAAGATATAGAGAAAATAGAAATGTAAATTTAATGCGACGAACCAGAGCAGGTCCTGTCAATGATGATTATATAAATACTACGGATATTGGTGACGAGAATGATGATGATGATGGTAGTGGCCATAGCCGGGATGATTCAGAAAGAAGAACAAGACAAAGAATATCAGAAACAATAGCCAATGATAGTGATGGTAGGGATAGCGAAATTGATGACCTCGGTGTTCCTGAAGAATTACATACATTTCCGAATAGTAATACCAACAACAACAACAATAATAATAATAATAGCAAAAATCGATATCAGTCAATGACCACAGAATTTTTAAGTTATTTCAAACGGGATTTTGAAAATATTGCGTTTTCAATTTAAACCAGCCCCAACTTAGTTTTTGTTTTTGTTTATAATATTTTATTGCATTTTTAGAAATAGTAATTTATAATTTTAATATTTTGTTAATGTATTTTATAATAATATTGGATATTTTAAAAACACTTTAATAATAATGGAGACAGAGGAGAGGGAGTCTTTTGGAGTTACATACCAAATACCCTTGTGATTGATTCAAACCCTGGTGGACCATTTCTTTGTCCCATATATTTATATTTGGTCACTAGTAAAAATTCAGCATACACATTAATGTTTTCTATTAGTTGCAGCCTACGGCAGCAATAATACATCACTATTTCTTTAGTCCAGGGTATATGCATATTGTGTAACTGTTCTAAGGGTTATCAATCGCGAATTCATAATTTAATTGACAGCACAGCAGTATGTGTGGGTGTAATATTCGGGTCCATGAAATTTTATAGCATTACTTATATAATAATTGAGCATAGGTAAAAACTTTGATAGCACATGAGGGTAGCAAGAAAAGTATATAATAGAAGCAATAGGCACAGAAGTTTACAAAGTGATAGTTGATTGGAGGCAATTTAGAAGCAGGTAGGTAAGGCCATGAGACATTCCTTACATAATTTGAGAGAAAATGAAGTGGCCGTGATAATATTCCTGAAATATCTGTAATTTACCAAGTGGTTGCTTTCAGAGGATATATAGTTATATAGCGTTTCATTTCACAACACAACAGACAAAAAGGATTCCTAAAAAATTTCAAAAAACTAAAGTATATATATATACTATATAATCACAAATATTATTACAAGGAATATAGCTATGTATAAAACCCTGGGCTTCTGAACAGGTAAACCCAATAGTTGGGACTACCAGTCTGGCCTGACAGGCTGTTTCCTATTACAGAACTCCTAATTGGATAAGAAAAAATCTTTTTTGTAAAAAGTCCAATCCACACCCTTCAAAAATAACTACCCATATCAATAGAAATAGACATTTTTATAATTAAAACATATATTTGTATACAACAGTATATGCAGAAAATGTAAGAATATTCAAAAATATTCAAAATCATATGTGATGTATATTTAAAATCAGACCATTTTTAATATTGTATACACTAATTTTTTTGATTATATCACTTTTATAGTGTTGGTTGCTGAAAAAGGAGGCCAGTTAAAACCAACCCCAGGGTGATTTTTAAACAAAAGTCATGTTTCAGCAAAATTTACCAAAGCAAATGATTTCCGGGAATTGTAATCATCATGATGATAGCACTGTGCACACACTTTATAAAAATACGGATTATTTTCAGCAGCTCAAATGTGAGTGAATGATTAGGCTCAAAAATGGTTTTAAACCAATTCTAACAAATTGCCTGATAATCAAAAAGTATGGTGCGCTAGTATCAATCTGCAAAAATTCGTGTTTCCATCATCTAAAAAGTAAAAATTGGTATCAAATAGTAAAATTTTGTTTTGTAAATTCAAATTTGACAGAAAACATAATAGAAAAACATTTGCAACAAAAAAGGTATAAATAGATACAAACCTTCAAACCATTTTCATGTTCCTTGCTTGATTTCGCACCCTGATAGCCCTTCTCTCACCAGCTTGCACTTTCTCACTTCCCTGCCATCTGCTTCTCGCAAAAGTCAAGGAAAACAAATCTTTCAGCCTCCATTTTTGTACACGCCAAAAGACAGGATGCTACCTAAATCAAGCGTAGACCCCAATACTGTCTTTTTTCCTGTGGACCATGTTGCCAAAATATTAACAATATTTGGCATTAAAGGAGCACGAACTTTTCTTATCAATGACCCAGATCAAAAACATGTGGATTTGGTATCTCTCAGGAATTCACTGATGAGACTTTCGAACTCTTTATATTATGGAGCTGATATACCAGAAAAAGACCCAGATGCTGAACTTCGTTACATACAACGTAAACATGAGATACTTGTATTGATTGACAATTTCAAATACGCTCATTTCAAAGCAGCTCAAGTTGTGTTCCAGACCCATGCGAAACTTATGGAAAGCGGCTTGTATAACCCATCCTTGGCTACATGCTATAATCTTCTGAGTAATATGATGAATACTTATCAATTGTACCAAAATCATAAATCATCAATTACAGATTATATTTCTGTAAATATCCTTTCAAAGCTTTTGGAAGAGCAAGTCAGATTTGCATTTGCATTGGGAAGAGTTTGGCCTGAAATTGCACTTAATTATTTAGGCTATAAAAAGAACCCAACTACCAATCCTGAACAAACTGAAAGTCAGGAATAAATGGCTGGTCTTTGCTTTTCTTGTGTGCAAAAGTAAGTGCATGTATGTGAGAAAAGTGATTGAGTTTCTGTGAGTTGAATATGGTTTTATTGAATGTAAGAGCAAAGCTCTTACATTGTTGTTAATTTTCTTTGAGAAATAAAATACCGATATTCACTCAAGTTTCTTTACTATAGAATAGTTGTAAGTTAGAATGGTGTCTTTTGCTTTTATTGGGTGGAATTGCGCACATTGCTGTTTGTGTTAGCCATTGATTCCAAATAGTTGAGTCTATGGGCTATATTAAACTGTCACCATTGTGATTCCATGTGGAATTTAAATGAATCTGGCTCCCCTGAGATATAGTTAGCTAGTTATTTCTTTTATTTTGACTATTATATACTTGGCAAGTCTTACTAGCAATCAAATGTCATTTGAAAGAATTTACTCTAAATGTGTACCAGAATAATCACTCTGATGCAAGCCTAAAATGTTGTATGGCCTGTGGGCCAAATTTACTAGTGGCATTGAGGGGTACACTTAGGAGCACTTTTAATGGAGGGCCTGCTAATTAATCGAAGCACTAGCTTATATGTATGCTAGATTTGTATGATTCAAACATTACTGTGCTCAAAAGTTTGTTATCAATAGGAAACTCTTAAGCCTTGAAATTTTAATTATTAATTCTAAACTATTGACAAGAATTATTCAAAAAAAAAGAGCAAGAATCATTCCTGTAGTGTTAGTGAAAAAGTAGCTCTTGTATATCATCAATAATAAAGCGGTTCTTTTTATCATGTCTGTGCAAACAAATCTTTGTGTAGTTTTGAATCTCAGAATACTATCAATATCTATGGTAGTAGCTGTTAACAATACTGCTTCTCGTCTTTCTTGTTGTTGGGCTCAATTGTCCTGTGATTGATTTGTATCTGGTTAAATCCTTCCAAATAGTTTACAACATCTATATTGTTTTTCAAAGCAATTCAAAAGTATATTGTAATGCTTTGGGGTAAAAAAAATATCACTTATAATCGTAGCTTCATCATCTTGTTCATCGACAAAAGTATTAATCGATCTTGGGGAAATACTTGTACTTTTGTTTCAGTAAATGCAGCTAGATAATAGACAAACAACTAAAAATAGAAAGTTAAAACCACTATTTTTGTTGAGGGAATTTGGTGAAGGCACTAGCGGGATATCGGATGTATAATCTTTCCGATTGATTATTATAAAGAAACTTATTATCTGATTGTGGAATGCTATTTTGATGGCAGCCAAAACCCAATACACGTTGACAATAGAATAATAAGCAGTAGTAGTGGTAAGCTGAGAGAAACTTACCCCAACAGAGCGTGTATTGGGACTATTTACAGTTTGCACGTATGTGTATATATAATGGAGTAGAGCTCATCCTCCAATACAAGCATTATTCATACATGGAAATCTAGAAATAGCTGTTCAAAAGTCGATTTGCTTATGTACCTGTTGTTTAAGAGAGAAAGAGGAGGAGTGAGAAATAACTTCCATTGAAGATCCAGTAGATGTGCAAAGCGCCACCCTAATATTGTTAATTGATTGATGGATAGATTCATAAAGAAAAACAACTTTCCCAGTTACGTATACTCTCAAACGAACATATCCACAAAATGAAAATGATAATAGCTTTTCAGCATAACTTACTTGCTTTGACTGTCTCTCTCACTCAATTACCAGTCAGAATTGTACTACTACCAATGCCAATACTCTTGGTGTTGCTATTATTGTGGCAGTAAAAAGTAATGGCCAGTGTATGTGTGTGTGTGTTGTTGAGAAATTTGATTTGACAACTGACCAAATTCTAAATTCCAATTGCAATCACATTCTTAAAGCAATGGTATCGTTTCATTTACTTGAGCTATTGAGTAGCATTCTCCATACTTTTGCTTGCATAATGTGCTTGTATTCACATACAGTCCTACACACGTGTATTATGAGAGAATGTTTGCTGGAGCGAGGCATTTTCCTTGAAAATATTGAGAAAGAAAATAGTATCCCTTAAAACTGACATAATCCCTCATCTTCCAGACTTTTCAATCTTCAACCCTACATTTTCTATTAATATATAAACACCCTTGGTCTTATTTGTGCTTTATATAGGCCACAAATTGCTTTTCCAGTATATATATATATATCTATATCTTTTACTTCCTGACCCTTAAACATAAACAAAAATTACTTATATACATCAATATCAGTCAGCTAATAATGTTGTTTGGTTATAACAATCTTGCTTTGATGACTCTGGCTGCTATCTCGGCCCTTACCTCGCTATCGACCATGGCTTTGCCTATGGATGGTTTCCCAGCCATTCATGGCAGATGCAGTGCTGGAAAACAAGGTCCCTTGTGTGTAGGTAACTTCAAGGGCGACTTGACTTCGTGGTTTACTTGTTCTGGAGTTGATGCTCAGCCTGATATTCACTACTGCCCAGATACCTGGTTCTGTAATCAGGCAGTCTTAGATGCTAACCCCTGGAGCCAAAATCCTTGTAATTTGAAACATCTAACCGATGAGGAGATTAGAAAGCAGAGAGAAAGAGAGCAGGCTTGATAGTGTGAGGATAGGGAGGGGGTCGTCGAAATTACCTGTGCTAATAAATGGTTCTTTCGAGATATCGTTTACTATTACATTTTTGTACTACAATCATCTACTTTAACTTGGCTTGATTTTGAATGGAACTTTGGCTTATAAACAACAAATCTTTTAGAAAATACATTGTGTATTCAATTTGGCGCTTTGGATGCTTTTTAAACAATAATTTGTTTATTCTAAATAATTAATAATTTGAGCTGACAGGAATCAACCACTGCTACAACAACAACAGCAACAACAACATACACCATTCCCATGATAACTAGTATTGTTTCAGTGTAATCATTTTGGTATACTATTATTTAGCTATTACAATAGAGAATAAAAAACTAACACCAACACTCACAAAAAATCCTACCCAATAAGGAGGACTTGTTACCAAAAGCTAGCTTATTTGTATTTACACTCATAATCCTTTACACCCAAGAACTCACAGAATAGACCAAACTCCCATTTGCGGTATTCTCTAACTCCAGCACATTCTTTAGTCTTTTCATCCCACAGCCAACCCAATCTAGCAACACTTTCGCAGGCTTGCTTTGATTGTTTGCGACTCAGCAAGTCGACTTCCTTACAATGGCAATGGTAGCCCTGGAACAAAGCTGATACTTGGCTTGCGTTATGGAATAGCGCCAAAGCGGCAACTGCGCTGATAGTTGAAAACTTCATGCTTGTTGTTGAGATAATAACGGAATATTTAAGTGTGTGTGTGTATATATATATATATATATATGAATGAGGTCTTTGAGCGTCTGTAATTGACGTGAGAAAAAACTAATAATATCCAAGATAAAGAAATAAAAAAAAGTGGTTTGTGTAGGGTGGGAGGGGATATTCTTTAAGAGAGATGCCAATTTCTCGATCTCTTACTTTTAAAGCCCTCTTTGTGGCAATACACAGGAATATGGTGGTTAGAAGTGTACGTGAATATGTGTGTATATTTGTGAAATATGGCACTTTTTGTAATGGAAACTTTAATCTGCCACTACTACTATCTATATTTTAATTTAACCTCTCTCTCTCTCTCTCTCTCTCTCCCCGTCTGTCTATTGAATAATAAACCATGAGCAGGTTTTATAGCCAAATATATAGCAAATGTATACACACTACTGTTTCTCGATCTATCTGCCTCTCATAGATTTATGCTTATATTCATACAATAGTTGTAAAAAGTCTTTCATTATTATTACAATGTTACTTTCAAAAGATCAAGCGAGCGGTATTAAATTTTTCTGTATGGTATTATATAACTGTAATTGCACGGTATTTTAGAGGCGAAGCAGTAATAATCATTGAATGGATAAATGTACCGGATAATATCTTGAATGGTTAATGGCACTTAGATACATCTCTGTACAAATATTCTTTCTATATTCATATCCAGAGATATGGATATATGCCCTATACCCCGACTCACCAACCATGCCATTTTACTATTTTTTTTCTATCTATCTTTGACAGAGTACTGCATCAAGATAGATACTTTACCAACTTTCTTTGTTTTTTTTGTACAATAATCAATTTTATTCTAAAACATTATTATCTGAAATGTCACAACATATCCTCCATCCTCTTTCATAGAACTTTCTAGCTCTAGGCCAAGTCAGAAAAATCAAAATCAGTTGAAGCTACAGCCTGGTCAAATTGTCTTTTTGTGATTTTGCCTTTCTTTAATTTCTTTGCCAATCTCTCTTCACGAGCAAATTCATTCCAATCAGCATCATCATCACCATCATCATCATTGTCACTACTACTGGATTCACCATCACTGCTGCTACTTTCTTCATACCTCGGCTTTTTCGACTTCTTTTGACTGAGATTATGGAGGTTATTTCTTTTTACTGCCTTTTCGGTTATTAACGATTTTAGAGATTTTTTGCCTTTAGCCTTAAGCTCAAGAACCTGATCAACCGTAAGATCACTAATCTTCACTCCACCACCATCACCATCGTTCCCATTATTGTTAGCAGAAGATGCTGACAATCTAGTCAGAGTGTCTTGTTCTTTTTCTTTAAGGTATTGCAATTTCCGTAATTTCTTTTCTTTACGTTCTCTTTTTCGTTCCTTGGCTTCGTTATGCTGAGACCAAGCAGCTGTAGCTGCAGCCGCTGCCGCCGCCGCCTTACGCTTATTAGTAGTTTTAGAATTCTCATTGATTTGAGATTTTTCTAAAGCCAATTTTTCTAGTTTGATTTGTCGTTGCTTTTCACGCAATTTATCACGATACGGAATAGAATTAACATCAATACTAAACGTCTTAAATTTGCTTACATCTTTTCCAGCAAGTTCCGGCATTTTAGGTAATCGCAATAGCCCAAATCCCATAGCTGAAGATACAAGGTCAAGTTCTTTGAGTGTGAAAATATAGCTGGCTTCGTGTTTAGAATATGATCTGACAAATGATACAAATGCCTTTACACTTTTTTCGTATAAATCACGGTCTTTTGATAGGAGTAAACGGACTGTATCCAAAAGGATTGTGTTTTGAGTATCATTGTATTTATGGGCATCTAAGAGAGCTGTTATTGCTCCATTTTCATCTACCCCAATTTCCTCTTCACCAACATCATCATCATCATCATCATCATCATCATCATCATGGGGGCTGTTGTTGAAATCATTGGGTTCAAGTTCCCGAATTTTGCCAGTATGTGAGTCTTGACATAAATATTGTGCAGGCACCATTGGGATTTTTCGAATCCTCATAAAATCCACAAACGTCTCTTCTCGGCCCTTATTTAAAAACACATAAGCAGTTCCTTCTCGACCGGCTCTGGCTGTTCGTCCACACCGATGGGAAAATGTTTTTGGGTCAGTTGGTGGGTCCCATTGAATCACACAATCAACATCAGGCATATCTAGACCGCGGCTAGCAACATCTGTACACAACAGAATGCCAGTCGATCCGGTAGGGAGTGAACTGAATGTAGTGTAGGTTGCTTCTCGTCTTTTTGGCACCATCTGGCCGTGCAAAGAACATATTGTTACGTCATCCATGTTTTGGGCCGAAAATGGAAATCTCGCTCCATTGTCTGTTGGCTCTGAAGAGAATGAGGAGGAGGAAGAAGAAGAAGAAGAAGGATGAGGAAGGGATAATTTAGTACTAGTAGAATGAAGCTGACTAAATAGTCTATAGAAATAATCAACCGCACCACAAGTACTAAAATACACCATATATTTTTGTGGAGGTCGAGATTTGATGATTCGGGTTAGCTGGATTAATTTGCGGTCAGGTGGAAATACCATGTAATGGATTTTTAGGGTAGTTGGGGTTCTTTGTTCAGCCATCGACGCTGCCGTTGTGGTATCTTCATTGGAGTTCGTCATGGCTCTTCGCATGTCTTCGACTTTAACTACAACTCTAACCGGATTTCTTAACCCAACTCTAACCAATTCGGTAAGAGCATCAGTCATTGTTGCTGAAAACAAACCAGTTCTTCGTTGTTTAGGGAATATTTTCAATAATGCTGTTATTGATTGTTGGAAACCCATATCGAGTAATCGATCAGCTTCATCAAATATTACAACCTCGACTTCTTTTGTACTCAATACTGCCCCACTCCTGCTACTGCTGCTGCTGGCAATGGTAGTAGATGCCTTTTTGGGGCCCTTATGATTTCCTAGAGACGATGATTTTTTGAGTTTATGACCACATAGTAAGTCTTCTAGTCTACCCGGTGTTCCGACCAAAATGTCTGGACCCAATTCACGAATTTCTGACAGTTGATCTGATGTTTGAGTTCTTGAACTCGATTGTCCACCACCACCACCACCACCGATAGCCAAGAACAATTTGAAATCATATCCGGTCATTTTAATAAAACTTTCAAAAATGTTATATACTTGGCGGGCTAATTCTCGAGTTGGTAAAATAATGATGGCCCCAATTTCATTGGCTTTTAATGGATCTTGTCGTCGCTTAAGAATTTCTAGCACGGGAATGACAAATGATAGAGTTTTTCCTGATCCGGTGACGGCTTCGATTACGACATCTTTGTTTTGCAGAAAAAGTGGAATGGCTGATGCTTGTACAGGGGTCATTCTATCAAATCCCATACTCGAGACTGTGCCTAAAATTTGTGGGCTTAGCTTTGGTGTTATGGTGGTCCATTTGCCCGCAAATGTCGGTACTGCCGATGCTGATGTCAAAGACATTTCTATTACTGGAATTGGGGAAGGAGGTGGCTAATGACGATTTTTGTTTTTTCTTTTTGGTATGATGAATATTATATAAATATATATAAAGTGTATATATGTATTAGGAATATATGAAAGATGAAAAGAAGCAGAGAGCTTGTCTGTGTTGGTAGATCGATTTTTAGTTTAGAACTCTGTGGTGTTTTTCAAGAATAGAAATTGGTCTTAAAGAAAAAAAAAGAAAACTCTAAATCAGCTTGTGATTTGATCATTGATCAACAAATCCTTGATATCTTTCTATTTGGTTGAATTTGTTATTTGGGGATGAATTTATTCAGGGTATGGCCCCGCCCATACCCTTTATATAGATAATATGTAATAAATTAGCGTTTGAATGTATAGAGAAGGAGTGGGTTATTAGTGTGTGATATATATAATAATTTTTGAAGGGTAAATTTTGGTGGCAAACAATTTTAGGGGAAACCACAGCCAAATGAGTGACTGACCCTTCAAAAATAACTAGCCATTATTATTTATTATGGAAAACATTTGTCTGTGTGCTTGATCTCGCTTGAAAAGGTGTTATGGTTATGTACTCTCCACTGTGCGTGGTTTTCGTCAAGGCTGTCCTCTAATAATTATTATAACACTCGAACGTTCCGATAGAATAATGTATGGCTCCATTCATAGTCTACGCCACTACATGCACATAAGAAACACATAGCTAATTTTGCACTGGCTGAAGAAGAAATGGTGCTTGAAACCAACAAAACATAGCACAAACACAAGAGCATGCGTTTTTAAAGTCTTTATAGTTATAAATATCACGCATCCGCCATAGTTTGTATATTGTTTTTCTTTATCTTTTAACATTGACTTTCGTGATAGCAAGCATATAGAATCTATCTAAACACACCAGCTCACACTCACACGTCTATATAATATATATGGTGTATATATATCCAAAAATGAAATTCGCATTCACATTTGTTGCCTGCTTTGCTATCACCCTCATTTTCCTATCAAGCATCAATAAAGTAGAAGCAAATGGCTACTCTGACTCACAGCAACAACATGGTTCGAAAGAAATCATCTTGCCACCATTTAAACCGGAAGTATTGAAAAGAATCAATGGCCTTTCGGATTATCTCGATAAACATCAGGAGTCAAGGCTGGACGACTCCAGGGTCCTTGATGACATGGTTTTCATATCCAAAGGAATGGGGCTTGACGACGTGGCTGATGACCTACAAAGCAATGATACCAATAAACGGGTTTTGGCCGAAAGAAGGCTGATTCAGTCTGTTTTGGGCACTACACCTAATTATGAAAGAGATGTAGATCAGGATCATCGGTTTTTGGTATTTATTGGGTATTTGGCTTACCTAAGTGGAACTGAAATATAATGAATATAATATACAAGAGATTTGATCATGCTGTAGCACACATATACGATGTTGGACAAAGAGTAGAGTAGCTGTTATAAAATAGTTGCATGTTAGATTATAAAGAGTCCTCAAAGTTTAGCTCTTTTATAAATAAATCGTGATTGAGAGAATTTCAAGCAAGTGGATTGCAGCACAATAGATTTGGCATCCAGTATATGGGTGGTTGTTTTTGAAGTTTGATGGTCACTTTGTTTACTGTGATTGCCCATATAATCAATCGTTGTCTATCAAAAGGTGCCCTTCAAAAATTGCCAGCCATATGTCGTACAAATCATTCCATGGCTTTGTTGATAGTAGCAGAAAGCCATATAATATTAATATCTGAGGACTTATTAGTCATTATTAAAGGTTGTCTATTCTTTGGGACTTTTGTTTGAATTATTAAAAGCTATTTCGAGCATACACCCCGACAAAACACTAGATTCGTTTAGCCATTCAAATGCTACACAATACTTGTTGTTATTGGAAACAAAATTAAATAAATTATACAAAAAGGTGCTTGCTCAACACAGAAGTATCGTATTTCCATTCAGCAATGGAATTTGTAAAACAAAAAAGAGGATGATTCATATGATCAACTGACGCAGGGAAATAATGAAAAAGAGAGAAGAGAGTTAAAGCAAAATGTTAGAATGCTAATACGTTGTCTATTATATCCCAAATTCCACCAGCGATGTTATCAAGATAGTTTTTTATTTTACATCCTATGCCGCCGTCATAGCAATGTTTTACAAAATAACCAGAGCTGAACATTGCAAGTGCGATCTTTTCTTCTTTTTGTGTAACTCCGCCACCATATGCTCCTACTTTTGCTACTACTCGGCTGGGCGTGTCTTTCGAGGTGTTTAAATTGACTGGCGAGGCGGATGTTAGACAGTATGTTAGTGCCAAAATAGAAAAAGCAACCAGAATCGTGAATTTGGCCATTCTTTGTTGATACATTTTTCGTTGGCTTTATTAAAAAAGAAAAGGGAAATATAGAGAGAGCGTGTATAGAAGCAAGAAAGAACCAAAAGATTGAGTAAAGAGCCTTTAATAATAAATACACTCATATGTAGGCATAACATTTTGGAAAGATATTAGTACCAACCGACAGCCACAAAGCATTAATATACATGGTATTTAGTAGCCACCAGGACTGTCGTCATTAGAGGAAGTACAATTGAGATCAATATACATGGATATTAGCTTGACATAGTGTATAGCTTTTAAGAGAGAATATTTGTGTGTGTTTTAGCGTTGATATGGGAACCAACGGTGTTACTGCTACAAGCATATTGATAAGCATTCCCGTATAAATTATATAGAGAGAGCATATTGCGACCATTGCCGATTTAAAATTTCTAGAGGATTTCAAGCCGCCACCAAATCTTTTTTTGGGGGGTTTCATATGGAAAGATGTAACATTCCGTCAGATTGGTTCTTTATTGGTAGGGGTTTTTTTTCGATTGAGCAAAACAATACAGGCTGGGCGGCTGCTCTGTATCTTCTGGTAGAGGAATTGTGTTCTGTAGTGCACAGC
>JANBPU010000231.1:0-25441 GCA_027575805.1 Mycoemilia scoparia | reverse complement strand
CAGGATATATCAGGATATTAGTTGATATACCAAGATATTTGCTGATATAACAATTTTATTTTTTTGAGAGCTTTTTGTTACTGTTTTGGTATAGTTTTGAGAGACAAAACTTGTGATGGCCTTCGAAGTGAAAAATGATATTGCGGGGACAAGTCTAATTGGACTTTTCAATTCAGCCTATGTCAAACCCTATAACAAACTAAGTGATGAATTTAAAAGCTTGGCTTTAATTAAGGTCGGGTGTAGTTATTGGAATATTCTTGCTAAAAACTTTCCAGAAACTATGGATGCAGAATCCAAAGATAATATCTTGGTTGAAAAAATGAATGAGTGTGGAATATTTAAATTCGACCCTTACTCTTTTGATCTTTTTGACCTTAAATTTCCCAAAAAAAGCAATTTCACCATTAAGTTTAATGACTCAGGAAAATGCTGTAATCCTGTTAAATTCTATGAGCGGTATGCATTGGCCCAACAGTTTGTCAATGCATATGGAACCCATGTTGGCAACGATTACTTTCTTAAGCAAGAATTCGCTACAGGCAGCCAGTTCGAAATAAAAGAGGAAAACTTTGCCAATGCTGTATCATGGATTGAAACTTATTCTGGACTTGGCCGCTTTTCTGATATTTTTTGTCATGAGCTGGCTAAAGTTTTGGAAAAAAAGAATGTTGATTGGCAGTGCTATATGACCTTGTCTTATGTGCTTTTTTATCTTTATACTATTAACAAGATGAGGCTTAAAAATGATACTAATCAATGTGAGGAGCTGAGCGGCATAGTTAACTTTAGCAGATATCTTTCTACTTACATTAATGGAAAGGAGCATCAACAATGCCAATGGTATCTTTCAAAACCTAAAGAATCACAAGTAGACCACCTAAGGCAATGTCTATTGTGGTAAGTGAGGGCTGACTGATAGTTGTTATATTCTGGTATATACTCGGGCTAAATGGTTGTAACCTTTACATTTGGGAATAATTGGGCACTGGTTTTGTAATAGGGTTGCAATACAGGGAAATTTCACTTTGTTTTGTAGTGGCAGTGTTTTTAATAAATAGCAATTTCTGTCCCAGAAAAATCTATCCATATAATTGCATTAATTTATTCATACATTAAGTGTTGTATTTATCTATTATTGCTAGACATGTCATGAAGTTTTTTAGTTTTTCAATCAACTCCTATCAAGTTCATCTAGTAACAGATAAATCTCTGTTTCACATTCTAATCACAATCTAGAGATAGATTAACATATGGATCATAATTTTTGAAGAGTGAATATTTATAGGGACAATCACAGCCAAGTGGATGTCCAGTTTTACTAGTCAACTTTCACCCTTCAAAAATTATGATCCATATAACTGGAGCAATAACATTAACAACCAAATCATTATCAGCAAACGAGGCCATTTCTAAAGATACTGACAACTTTTTGTCGCCTACCTTATATGGTTTTCTATCCATCATACATTCCAAATACCCACTCATTGCTGATTGAATATTTTGAATCTTGTAAACTTCAACCAAATTCCTACTTTCAACGTCAACGCCACCATCTGCAGCTGCAACCAAACAATATCTTAGATCCTTATTGAATATCTCCATACATTCTACCAATTCTTTGGTTAATGAAAGAATATCATCTATGACTGTTTCTTGGTCAAGAAAGTTCCATAAAGCTTCACGGTCAAATCCTGGAAAGACATTATAATTTGAGGTTTCATTGTTTATCATTGCTTTGCTGTTGAAACGTTGGCTAACTTTGGTTAGGTTTATATGGAAAATAGAGGGGCCAGTCACGGCGGTGAGATCAAGCTCAATGTTTAGCGAAACAAAGTTTTTGATTCTTTTTTCGCAATGTTGTAGACCTATAAACATCCTGTAAATGTCATAAAAAGCATCATGGTTTTGCTGGCCAATTTCAGGATTGTTTAGAATATCAGTGTCATATTTTCTGCCATTATTTTTGGAATTAAGTAGGTTTACAAATTGGGTAAAAATGTTTGCCAGCATTTCATGTTGGTGTTGCTGTTGTTTAATGGCCGGTTTGACTGCAGTGTTGATCGAGTCTTCTCTGTTTTGTGGCTGCCTATAATATAAAGCAAGTGTACTTATTATCTAATGCTGTCAAGCAAAGTGTATAAAATACAATGTTTGCATGTTTGTAAGGGATACTTACTTGGAGTCACTATCCCAAGGTTCAGATTTAATATTGTCGTCAAATTTATAAAGTTTATCAGACATGTGAACTAATGCTAACAAGATTCGAAAAAAATGTTTTTATAGTTCTTTATGAGCAGAATAGAGTTTTCGGCCAATTTATATACTTTGTGACTGGAGATTAGAATAGAGTAGAGAACAGTTAGCCATTATTTAGAGCAAGAAAGCTGAGTGAGTTGTTAAAGTATAAATGATTCAAATATCACTATTGCCAAATATCATCTGGCCTTGTTCCATAGATATTTTCAGTACACTCTTTTGGCCAAGACCTTTGTGTAAAAAAATAAAAAAGTGAATTATGCTTCAAAAGATATGGTCAGCTCGCCATAAAATGTGAAACAAATTCCAATTCCATACATTCCCTTCAAATTCGGCTCATCAGCCTTAACTTTCTGTAGCGATGTTGCATATTATAATTTGGATTCAACTGCTATTGCTAGATATAAAAAAATTTGTCCTGATTTATATTTTTGTGTTAGAAAAATTCCATTCTATAAAAACAATCTCCAAAGTTTGTGTGGCCAATTTTAGTCAATTAATATGACGATATTGGGTTTGTATATAGGCCGTATTTTTGTAAATCAAGCAAAATAAAATTTTCTAAAAAAACACAGCCCATATCAAAATAAAATGTTATAGTCATAATAATTGCAAAAATGGCAAAATGCCACATTTTCTAAACATTTTTTTGTTCGAGATGTTTTAGAATTTTGACTAAATAAAAATTTATAAAATTTTCGAGAGTTTTCAAATGATTATTTTGCTGCTTTTTGAGCAGTGACAACAAATTCAAATAGTTATAACCAAAAACAAAAGAATTAGAATATAAATAGACTACAGATGGCCCCAAATAGAGCAAATTTTATCTCCTGGAACCTTTCCCGTCGCTCTTGGATATCCAACTAAGCACAGCAACAACAGCACCTTCAAGAGAATAAGCTCTAACAATCCGCACGCCTTTTTCAAGCCAAGAACTATCGTCATGCTCGTATCATTGCTGGTCTTTTTGTGCAACCTCGCAGTAGGTGCATTCAAAATTATCACCCAAAATACCACCAATAACGTTAATGCTTTTTCCTCTGAACCCAAGCTGGTGTTATCTCTGGACCTTATCATATTCAACATAGTGGCAATTATATTACTCTATGCATGGTATTGGATCTTTGAGTGTAAGTATCAAGACGCTTTAAAAGGCCCTGTAAAGATACTGTTTAAATATGCCTACACGCTGGCCGACATTTTGCTTAGCGTCCGGATAACTGGCAACAATATTGTAGCCTGGGCCATCATATTTGTACCCTTGTGCAAAGCTTGGGTAAGGATAATCATTGGAAGACCTCCTTCGGGCTTGGTTATCTTGGGAGCCCTGGTTAATATAATATTTGCACTTCAAGTGTCTCGTGACATTGGGGTGCTTTTTTGTATCATCTTGTGCTTTCTTCAAATACTTGTGGTGATAGGTATTGAAAATGAGTCTTTGTCTTCTCCAGAACTCGACTTTTTCCCTGCGTATATGCCATTCTTTATCATCCTTTTGTTAATGGTTTACTCTCTCTTTTTAGGTGTCCAAATTTAGAAAACACACCTTTAGGGATTTACTACAAAGATAGATAGATAGATAGAGAGAGAGAGAGAGAGAGAGAGAGAGAGAGGCAAGATTCCTGAATGAGTAGAAATATGTTGATGAATCCTCTTGCTAAATTGCAGATTTTTTCTGTTTAACCAGATTCATCAATTTTATCTTTCATGCTTTCATCTTTTCTTTGCAGTTGGGCATACTGCTTTTTCCTTTTCCTTTCTGCTAGTTTGTTATCTTGGTTGTAAAACAATAAACTTTTTTTTGGAAATCCAAATGATTTTATTATTTACAAAAATTTGGGTGTTTGGTATCTTTGGGTTCGTTGCAGGATCTTGTAAATGCATGTTTCAAAGAAAATATTTATAGTAAATTTCGTAATGTTTTAAAGTGGATTTGAATTTGTACTATTACTTGTAGGTTATTGCAAATACAATGCAGATAGTGTTATCATAAAATTGCTTATTTGTATCAAGCGCCCTTCATCTACAAGAACGAACCAAATATTAGTGTGTATTGGACTTAAATACTGATGGAGGTATTAGACCAAAAAATATACAACCAATCAAAGTTTTCTCAATCAACTCCTGTTTTGAGCAATCACATCCAAGAAAAAGTGAAATTAAACAAAAAAGTAGGACTTCGAGATTCTCCAAATTATGTAGAAATTGTTTCCCCAGACAATATATGAGGGTACTGAGCTGTGTTCCCTATTGATAAAGACTCTTGAGCATTATGGAAATAGAGAACAGAATTAAACAAACTTAATAAAAGGGAAAAGGGCCTAATGGTCTATGTATGTATATATACATATATATATTATTCAAGAACACAAAATATTACAAATGACCTCTATAAAACACATTGAGACACAAATATACATTTTCTATCAGTCAGTAACGTCAACAAATGGGAGAAGAGCTAAATGCTAAGAATCAAAATATGGATACAATTTAGTGATACATTTCCTCAAGTATTTATAACAAAAGCAAATGATATAATTCCAATTTTACCTTATAATCTACACACGTTTGTCTATTGACCCTAATAACAAAGTCCACTTCAAACTTTTCGTATGTGTCTGTGTAGTTATCGGTATAACAGCAAGTATATATCCGCCAACAAAGTAATCTTCTCGTTTATCCCTGACCAGCACCAACCCGTGAAAGCTTTGGTTTGGCGGCAACTGCACGGTTCCCTACAGAAAATCCAGAAACAACTGTCATAGTAGACAAAAGAAGGATAGCAAACAAGAGAAGAGTAGCGAACTGAATCGAAGAGGTTTGGTATTTCATTATTGCTATTGTGAGAGATCTTTCGGTTTATTTGGGGATATAGAGGATGCTGCCGTTGATGAAGCAATGTGCACAAGCTGGTAAAAGTTATTGAACGAGCGTGTGGCTATGTATCGATCAGTGAAGTTTAAAAGGAAAGCGTTTTTAGGGAAAACTTGTGGCTTTTAAAATGTGGCTGGAGTCGTGCATTGCTATTTATACTCAATTAAAGCCCAAGCTCGTTTATTATTCTCCATCCATGTGTATATGATGAGATTGTGTTGCGATATAACTTCCAAAAGCCCTTTTAAAACCAACTACATGCCCTTCCCTTCATGTAGCTTTATTAGAAATGACTAAAAAGACATAAAGAAGTGTAGCTAAAGGGCTGTCGTCTATTTTTTCTTGTGCATACTTTTACACTCTCACTTAGAGTCATTTTCTTTGTCACTGCGCAAATCCACATCATCGTATGTGAGACAGCTTTATTTGCGAAAATCTAAACGCCAAACCAAAGGATTGTAAAAGCTAGGGCTTGCTCACGCGTACGTGGTTTTGTATGAATTAAGGAAATAGTACGGTTTAACTCTTTATACTAAAACTAGAATACCCTAAAATGGTGTTTCATAAAGCGTTTATTATAATACCTAAAAGCAAATATCCTGTAAAAAGCATAAAGAAACTTCACTAAAGACATATCCAGCAAAAGCAAGTTTGCGGAAACTTGAAAATTGCTTTGGATTGCATTCTCAAAGAATCTATAGAAATTTGAAGCAATGCTTGGAGCGTTTATTATCGTTCCCTGTGATTGGTTTGTTCATGTTAAAGAACATACTAAAGGAACATGTACTAAATGGATCCTGTTGAAGATGTTGTGAATCTTGGGGGTGAATACCAGAGATATGGACTTCAAGAGCTATATACATCCATCTAGCACAACAGCCGTTAGCTACAAAGTGCCTTGATGTCAAGCTGAACTACTATCCATTTTAGACATTGATCTCCAAGAGCTAATATAATTTCTTTGATGGCTAATTTTGCTTTCATCTTTTTTAGCAAGGCAGCATTGGGGACTGATAAACCAGGAGTCCAAAATTTCGCCAAAAGTATCTTTATGGCTATTATTAGCAAATACGTCATCGAGTAACAAAGCAATGTTGTTGAGTGGCATATCACAAGTATAATCATTTATGAATTTGGCTAAAGTGGTAACATCAGTGGTGATCATTGGCATGTATATTTTTTATAGCTACTGTTTCATTTTGATAATCCATTTAGTCATGTTCTACATTGACGAATGCAATTAGCTTGAACAATGGGTTATCCTTAAACAAGATTTCCTATATTTACCATTTTATAGTTCCACTACTACTAAATAATGTTTTATTTTTTATTTTTCGAATTGCGACCATACAAACGAGAAAATTTCGGTTCCCGTCCGATCACCGTAACCAAGTTCGTTATGGCCAGGAGAGTACTACTGTGGGGGACCAAGTGGGAACACCTGGTGTTGCAATTTGCTTTTTATCTTTTCTATCTATCAGTCAATTCTTTAGCCATTTTTAAACTATCTTCAAAAAAGAGATCTGTTGTCAATCTAATTAAAATATAAATGCCGAGTATAATCCTACATTGCAGCTGACTTTTCTACATTTCCATTCTTTAACCCCAACATGATCACCTGTGCTTTATCAACTCAGATTCGTTTTTATATATGATACACTTGATTAAACACTCATCCTTTAATTGATCATCTGAACAGGCCCACTTGGATGGATAAATGCTACTCTAGGCACAGGCAATGAGATAAATACAACTCAATATTTTTACTATCTTTTCCCTCTATAGCCAAAATAATGCTGACCACTTGGATTTATGGATGTCCAAAGTAGGTGATTCACTATGATAATTTTTAATATAACCTGGGATTTCTTTGTTGAAATGGTCAGATGGAGCAGAGTCACCTCCTGCACAATCTCTCAAATGTAGGAGTATTTTCACAAGTAGGAATCAGCTGCCAATTCCACAAAGAGACACTTTTAAAATCAAGACATTCGACTTGAGAACAGCTGGGGGATCTCAACACCCACACAGAGAGGAAAAAGCAGCGCAATTGGCACAGTTCTGTGTGTAGTTGAAAAGTTCAACTATCTGAGCTGTTGTAAGAAACTCCAAAATGTATAAAAAGGGCCTGCTATTGTCTGAATGTTTTATCTTCACAAATTTATTATATAAAATGAATTTAGGCAGCTTCCACTCATCAACTGTAACTTCTCAGTCAAAGCTCAAAAAACGTCATGATCCAAATGGAATATATGAACCCCCCAACACATGCTGCTGGTGGTGGGGGAAACCCCAGAATCAACTGGGAGAGCTATTAGCTCACACCCCAGTAGTGCTCTGAACCTAAAAAGGCCAATGATCTTTTATGTTTAAAAATAAGAAAAGATAAATGGTCTTGTGCCAAAACTAGTATTGTATTGGCATCAAAAGTCCAATATCAAAAACGCAAATTGAATGGGACTAGAAGAACAACCAAACTCTGGAACCATACACAGAAAGTGCACAGAAATCAAATGTGATTTCAGGTTGCAAGTTTTTTATTCTTTGTATATACCCATTTAATTGTTATAATTGTATACCATGGCTAAACACTGTGACCACGGTGTTGCATTTTAAATTTATTTGTTGATATTTATATAAATAAATTGTCAAAAACTATTTGTTGATGCAAGTTTAATATTTCCCCAGCTATGACACTAAATGTATTACATTCTCAAATAGTAACACCGACAGAGTATGAACAGAATTTCAACTATAAATTGCATCAACATTTAATAACAATTAAATACAATCTAATCATGTACTGGTTAATTACCAGCGATTGCTCTAATTCAAAACTCCATGTGTAGCCAAAAAAATAAAATATCCAAGCTGTTGTGAAAACCTCTGAAAATGTATAAAAGGGCCGATTTTTGTCAGGGCATTATATCTTTAGCGTCTTCAATAATTTTAAATCGCATATTATTTCAAACTACTCAATATGAATTGAAATAGGATTAAAAGCTTATCCAAGACTATTTTCTAAAAAAGTCAAACCCCACCAAAAGATCTCTTCTATTGCTGCTGCTGATATGGCCAAAGTTTACAAGGCTTTGGGCAAAATGGGTCTCCTGGAGGAGTTGCATATGGATTGGCTAGTAATTGGACCAAAAACTGATGAGGTCCCATTTCTGTTTATTTCGCACCTGATCGCTAGTGAATTTTCACCATATATAATGATATATCGGTTTAAATCTTGATATTGTTTAATATCACACACAATATCTTGGCACTGTTTGAAACTAGCTAAGGTTATCACAATACTATCTATTATAACAGTTTAATGAAGCTTATAATCTGGATACTATTCAATATATACCAAAAGCTCTGATGTTAGTTTTCTCTTTTATAGATTATTGTCCTCAATCATAACGTCACAATGAAAATTGTGGAAAGTTTATAGAGTTAGATTATAATGTAATGAATTTTATTGGATAACTAAATGAATAAGCTAACTGGAATGTGCTGGATTTAACATTTTATGATTGAAACGAAATAGTCAAAATAAAAATAACTTATTGATTGATGATATTAGGAGTTAATTTTTGTACCCAATCTTTCCAAACTTGTTCATATCCAAACACTGCCCTACGCTTATAAGGATGCCTCTTTATACTATTTTGTCGTCTCCTTGGAACAGTTATATTCTCATTAGAAGTGGAAGATTGATTTCTCTCGATATAATCGCATAGCAACCAAGGACGTGAAGTAGTAGTAGTGCCAACATCATTGGTGCCATCAATTCGATTATTAATATCCAAATTTCTAGGTTCGAATTTTGGTGACGCAGCTAAAGTATGTGAGATTTTCTGTCTTTTCTTTCTTTCAAAGAACTTTGTGTCAGAAAATGGTCTTTTCCTACTATTATAACTGTCATTTCTGATATCAAGTTTATCAAAATCTGTAATAAGATTGGTAACATCCCTGTTGCCAATATAGTTGTTAGTGTAGTTAATATGATTGACATTGTAATTAGTAAAGTTTTCATAGCTGGAGTGTCTGTTACTAGTCGCAAAATTGTTGTTGGTCTGCCTATGATTAAAATCACCATCAGTAGCGCTGCTAATAATGTTGAAACTGAATCTGTTTCTTATATTAATAGCACTACTATTATTGTTGCTTTTATTAGTAGTGACGGTGGGAGTGCTATGTTCCATATTAACCCGAGTATGAACATCAAAACCAATTTCATTTGTATTATTTTGGTCAATACATATTAGTTGCAAAGCAATATTTTTGATCCTGCGTAACTTTTTGCCCATATTTAAAGAACTTGATAATGAGATTTGAAACAGTCAAGAAAAGCTTTGTGATGATAATATTGTAAAGATAAATTTTGAGGGGAGGAGAGAAGGATTTTTATATGATTTGAGAGAAATGTTTCCACAATTGGATGTAATCGATTTGACCAAATTTCATTGCTAATTCATTTTGCAAGATATTCACCAGAATGGATGTTTTATTCTTTTGATAGACCTATTGAAGGGTCATTAAAAGTGACTCTGAATCCTTTATAGGAAATAAGGAGAGCTTTAACAATAGCTATACATATAAAGCATTCGAATGGTTAAGAAATGCGTGGTATTGAGACTCCGAGATCAAAAGTCTCATGTAGCCATATTTCAGAAAACAATCGCTCAAGTTTAAATATGCGAGCGAGTGTGTATTAATACAGCATATATATTTAATATCATTATAATTGGTGATCAAAGTAAAATAATAGGCTACTATTCAATGGGATATCTTCTTTCATTATTCAGATTGTTGTTGTATTAAGTTGGACTCCCACAACAACAACAATGATGATGATGACTTTGGTTCCTAGTTGGTCTTTTTATCATCATTATCATTCTTGACAGGAGATGATTTGCTGCCGGTTAACTTTTTATAAAGACCAACAAGAATACCACTCATCAAAAGAGAAATGATAAGCCCAATAGATAGGGCAAAATCAGTTGGTCGAATAAGGTTATCGCCTTCGCTCAAGCCAGGCTTTATAACGCCATAGTCGTCGAATATATCACTATAGGCCTGTGGTTTTCCGAATAGGGCGTGGAATGGACATTCGGCTGCACTGGCATCGGTTGGAATTGGGGGATGGTTAGCTGGCATCGACATTTTTGTAATTTGTATATATTTGTGCTTCTTTTTCGGTTGGAATTCACAAAGGATTTAGAATGGGGTGGGTGGGTAGAAGTAGAGTATGGTGATAAAGAGATTATAGGAACAGTAAATAGCAAAATAGAGAGAAGCAGAGCTAAAATACCTTGTGATTTTGTTTATGGACAAAGTGTTGCTGTGTTTGACTAAACAAGTTATCGATTTTCATGCCTGTTCAATGTGTTGGGCTAAATTGCATTGTCAAGGAACTGTTTCTTCGGACTGTGGTGAAACCATGGTTATTGTAAACCACACCATGATTTGATTTGATTGATAAAATAAGGACAAGCCATAGACACACCACAAGGATTATATAATTTTTTTGAGTCAAAGCATGATACGAGAATTTAGATTGGACATTTTACAAGGAGTGAGTAGTTCCCCTTACATGTTTTTTGTATAACCTTTTGTAGAATATCAACACTCCTCTTTACTAACATAAACTACTTTCCCTAATGTTTGAATTCACAAGTATTCATTAACAGTGTTGTTATTATAATTATTGTTATTGTTGAAATTTATTTGTTATAACTGCAACGACTTAATATATCTTTAAAGGCAGCATATTGGGTTTTCATTCAAAGCTACTCAAACTATCATTTTAACTTTTAAATTACGTTAAACAACAATTGCTGATCCTTACTCGCTTCGTTTGGTGTCGTGCATAAGCAGCATACAAAAGAACAGGGCTCAATGTTTGCTAGGAGGTTATTATTACTGCAAAGCTGCTTAAAACAACAAAGGATTCAACAGCCCCAGCATCTACTATCGATACGCAGCCATAGACCAACAACATCAGCGTATTTATCATACCCTGAGATCAAATTCCAAAATGGCTACAAAACAACAGTCAAAGTATTAAAGCCCGCACCACAAACTTCCGACAAAGATCAAAAAATAATCAAAACAGAGCAAACTGAGGATGATGCCAAGAAAGACAAAAATGATCCAGCACAATCAGAATCACCTTGGATATCCCCAAAAATCTATAGAAACCAAGTAGGAGTCCAATTGCTATCCGAAAAACTCCAACAAGGCGTATTCAAGACCAAATACAACCCAACCCACAGCTCTGGTAAAACATATTACATAACAAATATCAGCCAAGAAAAACTAGAAATATCCAAGCACCACTTGACATCCCACAACATCGATGTAAACAAATCCGAAAATGTACAAGCTATAGATTTTGATCCGCCTCCACTGGCTGGCGACAACATTGCCAGCCATTTTTACAAGCTGGGGAAACTGGTTGCTGAACCATATTTGCAAATGGCCAAAGATTATGCAAATACCGATGTACCACCTGTTCCAGAAAAAAAGTCCTGGATATTCCAATCCGGATGGACCAGATATTCTACTACCGATGGAGACGGAAAACCCGAAAAAGTAGACTATATACCAGTCGATGAAGATGTGCTGACATTTGATATCGAATGCTTAGTGCCTTTGGGTCCATACCCATTAATGGCCACCGCGGTATCAAGCAAGGCGTGGTACGGCTGGATATCGCCATATTTGACGGGTGAATCCAAAAGCTTTAAACACTTTGTTCCAATCGGCCCACCCCCACCACAATCACAATCACAATCACAATCACAGCCAACTTCAAAATCTGGTTCAAAAGACACCCCAAAAAAGCCGCGCCTAATAATTGGCCACAATGTAGGTTTCGACCGCGCCCGAATCTACGACGAATACTCAATGCGGCGCACATCCTGCCGGTTCATCGACACAATGTCGCTTCACGTGGCTGTCGGCGGCCTCTGTAACCAACAACGCCAGCCCTGGAAAAAATACTCCCAAGCCAAAGAGAGCGACGATTCCGAGTACCTCAAGCTCAACAAAGAAACCGGAAAATTTTTCGACGCCGGCTCTCTAAACAGCCTAAAAGATGTAGCCAAATTCCACTGCAACATCAAAATGAACAAAACCATACGCGACGTATTTTTCGATGGCACCATAGACGATATTCGAAAAGATTTCAAAAAATTGATCCATTACTGTGCCAATGACAGTTTTGTGACCCAAAAAGTTTTCCGTGCAGTATTGCCGCTGTATTTACGAAAATGCCCACACCCCGTATCGTTTTCTGGGATGTTGTTGATGTTGGATTCGTTTTTACCAATTGACAAGAAATGGCCGGATTATATCAGGAAATCTGAAAAAATGTGGAAAGAAATGTCGGATAATGTCGAAAGCATGTTGAAACATTTGGCTGAAGAAGCTGTAACCAAATTCAAAAATGCCTCCCAAAACAATGGTAATGGTAATGGTAATGATGTGAATGATTTTTGGTTAAAACAGTTGGATTGGACTATAAAACCTGTGAAAATGACTAAACCAAAATTCATGGCTGATGGTAAAACCTTTGCCAAAGGTGGTGAGCCTCGTCCATTTTCCAACCAAAAGCTGCCGGGATATCCGGAATGGTATAAAGCCCTGTGGGATACCAAAAAGCAAGACTTGTCGCTTACTTTACGAACCCGCGTTACGCCATTGTTATTGAAACTCAAGTGGCTAGGATATCCTATGTATTTTTCTAAAAAGTATGGATGGACCTTTAGAACCACAAAGAAAAGTTTAGAAGCTCCTCCTCCTCCTCAACCATCAGAAGCAACAGCAACAGCAGCAGCGGATATTAAAGATAAAGAGGAAGTAGCAGTAAAACAAGAAGACCCAAATTCGTCATTGAAAAATCTGGCTCCTTTGGAATTCACCTTTGATCCTGAACACCCTGAATACGAAGAATTCGCTGCAAATGACGTATTAGAAAACGGGGCAATATACTTTAAAGTTCCTCACAAAGATGGAGCCAATGCCAGATGCTGCAACCCATTAGCCAAAGGATACCAATCAGCAATCGAAAAGGGAACTCTTAGTTCCGAATATCCCAATGCCAAAAAGGCAATGAGCATGGAAATGATGTGCTCGTATTGGACAAGTGCTAAAGAAAGAGTCAAATCCCAACTAGTCGTGTGGGACGATGAGGTCAACAATCCTGATAACGTAAATGATGATGGTGGATATTTGGATCTTGGATTCCCCAAAGCCAATAACACAGATACTAAACAAGACACAAACTCCGGTGATAAAGATGATAAAGATGATAAAGATGGCTGTGGCGTGATTTTACCCCAAATCGTTCCAATGGGCACAGTCACACGACGAGCCGTCGAATCAACCTGGATGACGGCCTCGAATCCCAAGAAAAACAAGATAGGGTCTGAACTCAAATCACTAGTAAAAGCGCCCCGGGGTTATTCATTTGTAGGAGCTGATGTGGATTCCGAAGAACTATGGATCTCATCACTTATTGGTGATTCCCAATTCGGTGCCCATGGCGCAACTGCTTTGGGATACATGACTTTACAGGGCACCAAAGCCAGTGGCACCGACATGCATTCCGTAACTGCCAGAATCCTGGGAATTGACCGTGGTAGTGCCAAAATATTCAACTATGCTCGTATCTATGGGGCTGGAGTAAAATACGCAACAGGCGTGCTGATGGAATTTAATCCCGGAATGGATGAAGATACGGCTCGGAAAAAGGCCGAACAGCTATACATGGCAACCAAGGGGCAAAAAGAGCGAGGTTTAACATACTTTGTTCGACCATTTTGGTATGGTGGAACCGAATCCTATATGTTTAACGAACTCGAAGGAATTGTCCTAAGCAAAAATCCCAGAACCCCAGTATTATCTTGCGGAATCACAGAAACTTTGCAACAAGACAAGTTGGGGCTAAAATATATGACGTCTCGCGTAAATTGGGTTGTCCAGTCTTCGGGTGTAGATTATTTGCATATGTTGTTGGTTTCTATGCACTATTTGATTCACAAGTACCAGATTGATGCTCGGTTTGTAATTTCTGTTCATGATGAAATCCGGTATCTTGTAAAAGATGATGATCGATTTAGAGCTGCTTTGGCGTTGCAGGTTTCCAATTTGTGGGTCCGCTCGTTGTTTAGCTATAAGCTGGGGATGCCTAATTTGCCACAATCTGTTGCGTTCTTTTCGGCGGTTGACTTGGATCATGTTTTTAGAAAGGAAGTTGATGTTGGGTGTGTGACCCCGACTAATCCTGACCCTATCCAACCCGGAGTTGCGATGAATATTGAAGATATTTTGGATAAGACTCAAGGGTTTTTGTCGCCACCTATCGAGAAAAAACCGGAAATTACGTTATATGATCCAGAGAAATTTATGTTTTCCAGCAAAAACACTGCCAGTGGAAGTAACAGCAGTAGTAGTAGTAGTGAGGGTGATGGAGATTCTAATGACCAGGAGGCTGTTGTATCGTCACAATACGCCCATTTACTTGGACCCAATTATAAAGCCAAGGCTGAAATGATGATCAAGAAGAACAAGGTCAAGGAATTGGATAATGAAAGCTCTCTTGTGGACAGCAAAAGCTTGAACCAAAGAACTACGGTTAAATCGTTGAACAACTTGTTCTTGAGAGCACAGATGCTGTATGATATCGAAGAGATTAAGCAAATGATGAGTAGTGTTGAACTGAATGGCTATACCAAAAAGAGCACAAGAATGTCTCGCCAATATATCTCTGGATATTCACCAGTTACGATCAAGAAGATTTCTAAATGATATCATGCCCCCACCAAAACCAATAAATAGGCCATTATTTGCATTACGATAAATTAAATAACGAATATGTATGTACATGTATGTTTTGTTCAATTCCCCCTTTTCATTACTTATTTCTACCCACACGCACATATATTTTATAATAAATAGATGAAATCAATTCTGTATTTGTGTAATGATAATGATGATATCAATAAAAGTAAGTAGTATTAGCAATGCCAAAAAAAACAATAATTGAAACAAGCAATTGATTATCTCTTACTGACTGGAGGATCTTTGTTCAGCAGTTAATTAATCAATTATCATCGTCAACATCTTCGACTGTCGTTTGTTTTACACCCCCAGCAGCTTTTTCATCATCATCATCTTCTTCTTCAGGAACTTGCGACTTTTTCGAGGCTGAAGCACTAGCGCTAGTAGCAGCAGCACCCACGCTTTGAACGGGCAGCCAGTTGAGCGGATTTTTGTTAAAACAAGGCCAAGGAGGAATAACTAAAACCCACGAAACAGCCAATCCAATACCCAGTCCATAGAACGAATACATGATTTCGTTGAAATAAATGCTAACCAGAATCGATAGTGCGCCCGAAATAAATAAAGTGAATGTGTAAATCTTTTCGGCTAGTTGTTGGCCCTTCAGATCCTATTTGTGAAATAATATTAGCACCATAGATATGATAATGTTGTGGTTAATTAATTTCACAAAGTGTGAGATAAGCAAGAATAAGAAATAGACTTTGCGGTGACTTACAATCTGACCTTTTTCAAGCAATTTGGTTAATTGGTCCATTATTATTGAGAGATGGGAGAGGGAATACAATGATGATATTAATAATGATATGTGAGTATGTAGATTGAGAAATAAGAAAAGAGGTAGAGAATAATCTAATAGCAACAGTAGTGGTAGTAATAATAGTTTACACAGAGTAATAAATAATGATGCTACTATGTGTATAAATCCCCAAATCCCAAAATCGGTATATATTCAAAAACATACATTATGGATAGTATGGGACATTTTTGTATATTAAAATGGTTATTTTATTAATGTTCCTGATAGTGTATGTGACACATAACTGCTTCCCTAGGAGTAATAGAATGCTTAATCATCTTACTTTTAATGTTCCCAATTTTTTGGTTTCAATAAAAAGTACATTTCATTACAAAATCAATTTATCAATGTCCTTAAAAACAAATCCACTTTAATTTAATACAATAATAATAATAATAATAATAATAATAATAATGTGAGATTCGCGATTCACTACCTCACCTCGGTATTGAAATTTAGATAGATAAAAACCATATGGGTGATAATTTATGAAGGATACCTTTTGGTGGGTAACAATTATAGGGGAAATTACAGCCAAATGAGTGACTGGCCCTTCAAAAATAATCACCCATATGCTACAGTGGCTAAATGTCATGAACCAAATTAAAAGCCCAAACAATAAAAACATGATCAGATTCTGTCCTTCTTTTATTATGGATAACAATAGCAATTTAGGTGCATGTGAAATATATTTGATGGAATCACATGCGATTGTCATTTGTACTCTTGTGTTTGGAGGCAAAGGTCAAATTCAAAGATATTTTCAAGAAATTGCTGCTATAAAATATACGATGTATATGAACTGAAACGTCAAAGACATCTTCAAAACCATAAAGAAGCAGAAAATATGATTGATAGCCATAACTTCTTTAGCCGTAGTAGTGGAGGCAGTTCCTTAAGCTGGTCAAATATTTAGATCGCCTGTATCATCCTGTTTAACTACATAAGCAAACTGAGTCGCTCTGTTTGGACATTTTACCAGTCAAATTGGCTGATGAATCCATCTCACCCAACCACGGTTTTTGGGTTTTCACTCTCAGCCCTTGAGTTTCTGTTTATTTTTCAACAATACATAACAGATTACGAATTAGAAATGCTGACAACCCACACATAACCATGGCCGCCATCATAGTCACGGCAAGTAAGCAAGCAGGTAAGTTCCTGTTATCCAAAAGAGCCAACAGAACCAATGTGGACTCAATAAGACTCTGAGCATTTTTACCACCAATTCAATCGGCGAGTAACGAACCAGAGATCAACGAAACAAAATACATGTATGCGTTGTAATTGGAGATCTAAACTTGAGTGCCTGGATTTTTTCATCTACTTGGCATTATGCAGCGTGTTTTGCTTATGATCATACCCACATATCGCAGTACCACTTTAGAAATCTCTCTCTTTCTGTCTGCTTCTTGCTTTTTTCTACAGCTGTTCGCTGTTTAATGATTTAGTATTTATATAATAGCACAGCCTTTTTCTCTTCCTTTGTTTATATAATTATTTATGCAAATTTTGCTTTACATTTCTTTATTTTGTTGTTGCTGCTTCTGCTATTATTGATATACTTTTCTATTTAAAGCTCCTTTGATATAATATTTAACTTTACTACGAATACTACTACCGCGATTACTATTACCACGAATGAGTTGCTTGACCCAAGACATTTCAGCAGTAGACGGGCATGGCATAAATGAAGGCACAAATCCATGGTCAGACCTTTTATTTTCTAAATCGTCCTCTTCCCCATTGTCGTCGTCGTCAGGAAATAATAGCAACAGTAATGTTGACCACAACAACAGAAATATTGTAACCCCCTACACAAATCCAGACCACAAAAACTTGTTGCTCAACACCAATTTCGATATTATTATTATTGGCGCTGGACCGGTTGGCGCAGCATTAGCACATGGTCTAGCATGCTCAGTTCCCAACACAACATCATTATCGTCGTCAACATCAACTTCTGGAAACAAGCGCCGTAAGATATTATTGATCGAACAGAGCTGGTCGGAACCTGACAGAATTGTAGGAGAATTGATGCAGCCTGGTGGATATCAAGCACTATGTAGGCTAGGTTTAGCGGATGTGTTTAGAGGAATCGGTGCAGTGCCGGCCAAAGGATATTATGTAGAATACAAAGGTCGTGGTGTTTATATTCCCTACAACATTAATAAGAAGACAAACAAACGGTTTAGGGGTGTCTCGTTCCATCATGGCAGGTTTTTGCAGAGTTTGAGAGCAGCATGTCGGGAACATCCAGATATTACGTGTGTGGAAGCAAAGGTTGTTGATCTGGTTAGAGAGCAGAATGATGATTGTGAAGGTGGTGAGCGTGGTGATTTTAATGGTAAGGGAAGGATATTGGGTGTTAAAATTAAGCCAACTGGTAAAAGCCCTACCAATACTACCACTATTGTTGCTAATGCTGATGCTACTGGGATGGTTAAGCCATCGCCACCATTATCATCAATTTCTGGCCCAGATGGTAAAAATGAAAAAGACGATGATGATGATGAAGAGGAGGAGGAGGAGGAGGAGGAGGATATGATTGATCAAGAAAAGGCCGATAATCCTACAACTGCTGCCACCAATTCAGACAATAGTGATCAAGATGAAATGATTTTGTTGGCTCCATTGACTTGTGTCTGCGATGGTATATTCAGTAAATTTAGAAAAATACATACAAAACAGTCCCCAAACCTACGCTCCCATTTCATTGGTTTTGTAATGAAACATGAATCCACAATTGGAACACAACAAGGAAACCCCCTGATAATGCCCCAGCATGGTCATGTACTACTAAGTGGCCGAGCCCCAGTCCTAATGTACCAGATGTCTGATACCGAAACCCGCGTCCTAGTTGATGTACCCGGAACCCAACTACCAAAAGGACAAGAATTACGGTCATATCTTGAAAAAATCGGCGAAACCATTCCAGACGAATCCCAGTCTGAACACGGGGTGGTTAGTCTTCGAAAAGCCTATATTGATGCCTTAAATTCAACTAAACGAATACGCGCGATTGGTAATTCATTCTTTCCACCAACCCGTATGCGAATCCCCGGTGCTGTTTTCCTTGGAGATGCTTTAAACCAGCGTCATCCATTAACTGGTGGTGGAATGACAGTTGGTCTCTGGGATGCTGTTCAAGTATGTGAACTCCTCCATCCCTCAAAAGTACCTGACCTCAAGGATTCTAAACAAATCCTTAAGGCTATGGCCAAATTGCATTGGAAACGTAAGCCCTTAACCATGGTAATCAATATCCTGGCAATGGCATTGTATTCACTATTTGCTGCCGATTCACCGGTTCTTGAATCTTTGCGAGAAGCTTGTTTTGAGTATTTCTTGAAGGGCGGGAAATGTGTAGATGAGCCGAGTGGGCTTTTATCAGGACTGCTACCTAATCCTCTGGTATTGTTGTATCATTTCTTTGTGGTTGCTTTTGTGGCAATTCAGTCAGAATTGAGCCAAACCACTGATGTGATTGATTTCTTTAAAAGATTGAAGGTTGCTTTTGATACTCTATGGGCGGCTGTTTGTATCTTTTTGCCGCTTTTGTGGTGTGAGCTTCAACCTTAAATAGTGTACGCATAGGAATGTATTGATCTTTATATGCCAGTAGAGTATGACCAAGTTGAATTCTTTTTTGTTATGTTTTAAATGATTTTTAATAGTGCATTAAAAATTATTATGAATACGCTTTATGATTTTGTTTACCTCTCTCTACACCTCTATTCCCTTCTCCTTTTCTCTTCTTATATTTAATATCCAATATATTTGGTCAAATATTTCATGGCATTTTCCTAAACACATCCTGTATAATAGATTTTGTTTTTATAGTCTAAAGTGAAAGTGTAATAGTTTAAATATTAATTGTATTGCATTAACTGAATGCTAAAAATGCCATAAATAAGCCTATAGATGGGAAATTATTCATTCATTAGCAGCATGTTTTTGAATAATAATCATGCCATTTATTATCATTTTGCCATCAAGTAATGTATTATTCGTTTAATGATGTCATTAAATTCAACAAGAACCGCCGAAAACTTGCAAAAGTTACATTTTTGTACTTCTTGGTGTATAAATACTTTGGCCGATGTCTAATATTTTATGACCCATCCAAACTTTTCTTTTTTAGTATTTTTATTACTGTTATCTTATTATAATAGACATTAATAATAATAGCAACAGAAAAACACAGCCCCACCCTCTCCCCCAAAACATTATATAAATGTTTACTCGAGATAATATTTCTGCAACATTAAGCCTAGAAACTGCGTTCACATTTCATGGCATTGATTTAAGTGGATATCATACCAACCCTTTCCATGCCTCAATTGAATTTGGATGTATCGATTGCTATGCTGCTATGGACTACTCATTCTACTTTAGTTATAGCAAGAATACTGATGAAACTCCGCTTCGAACCATCATCAGTGCTGTAGATAATAAAGGTTATGACGACATTTATGGTCGTCCAAACTTTATCAAGGTTACTGGAGATGTGGCTTTGGCGCTTTTAACTATTGCCAAAAAGAGTAATCCGTCCATTGCTACATATAGTGCGTGTACTTGTCATCAACAGCAACAGAAAGAACAGAGAATCCAAGGATATGGTGATATTCGTAGTGGTGGTGGATATGGCAGCAGATATAGTTCTAATAGCCATGGCTATGGTTATTAGTAGTAGTTGTCAAGATTAATGCCCTTTTGATTTAACTCTGCAAAGCTTTAGAGACAGACAAGATTTAAGGGGTTTTATTATAGAATATAATAACAAATTTATGAAATAAAAATATTAAAGAATATTATTGTCATACCCATCTTGTTTCATTTTATGAAAATCCCAGTATCTGATGTTCAGCCAATCGTCAGGGACATCCATGTGACATCTCCATACTAATTACTATGTCAAAAAATTGGTATAGATGCTATTCTGCTCAAAAAAATTGCCTCTAAACCAACTTATGGCCTTGTCTAGTCATAATTTCAGAGCAGAATTATGACTAGATCCAATCTGGCAATCAAATGCCATGGTTACTGCATTTTATTTGTACTATCCTACCCTAGTTTCGCAACTTGAGGTTTACTTTTCCAAATTTCCGAACATTCATTCTGTAATCGAGAGTGAATGTTCTGAAGTTGCAATGCTAACATCTCAATTTAGATACGCACTCTGAACCTCAGAATAGGAATTGGTAAACTTTAATAGAACAACTGGCAGTTACAATATGACGCCTATTTTTATTAACAATGGAATATTAACTTAGAGGCTATTTCCCCAGTTTCACTTTTTGTATTAACTTTGATAATCACTTTAATAATTTAATGGGGATTTATTATTGTTGAAATAGATATCTACTTTGGCAAGAGAGAAAAGCTGCTTTATTCTTAATATCATTTACTAATTCTATTAAAGCCCATAAATCTAATAAGGCTTATGTGTAATAAAAATGTAGTTGGATTAAAACTATAATAATATGGGGGCTGGAAACGCAGTTTTTAATGTATGTGGCATATGGATCGTAATTTTCAAAGGTTGCCTTTTGGAGGCCAACGATTATAAGGGCAGCCACAGCCAATTGAGAGACTAACCCTTCAAAAATAATCTCCCATATATTTATTATTACAGCTAGTAAAGCATTGATTTTGCATTAATAAATAGTTTTTGACAATTTATTTATATAAATATCAACAAATAAATTTAAAATGCGAAACCATGGTCACAGTGTTTGGCCATGTTATAGAATTATAACAATTAAATGGGTATATACAAAGAATAAAAAACTTGCAACTAGGAATCACATTTGATTTCTGTGCACTTTCTGTGCATGGTTCCAGAGTTCGGTTGTTCTTCTAGTCCCATTCAATTTGCATTTTTGATATTGGACTTTTGATGCCAATACAATACTAGTTTTGGCACAAGACCATTTATCTTTTCTTATTTTTAAACATAAAAGGTCATTGGCCTTTTTAGGTTCAGAGCACTACTGGGGTGTGAGCTAATAGCTCTCCCAGTTGATTCTGGGGTTTCCCCCACCACCAGCAGCATGTGTTGGGGGGTTCATATATTCCATTTGGGTCATGCCGTTTTTTGAGCTTTGACTGAGAAGTTACAGTTGATGAGTGGAAGCTGCCTAAATTCATTTTATATAATAAATTTGTGAAGATAAAACATTCAGACAATAGCAGGCCCTTTTTATACATTTTGGAGTTTCTTACAACAGCTCAGATAGTTGAACTTTTCAACTATACACAGAACTGTGCCAATTGCACTGCTTTTTCCTCTCTGTGACTGTTGAGATTCTTCAGCTGTTCTCAAGTCGAATGTCTTGATTTTAAAAGTGTCTCTTTGTGGAATTGGCAGCTGATTCCTACTTGTGAAAATACTCCTACATTTGAGAGATTGTGCAGGAGGTGATTCTGCTCTATCTGATCATCTCATTCAAGGATTCACAAGTGACATTAAAAGCAACAATAGTGAATCGCACTCTTTGGACATCCATAAATATTAATAATCAACATTATTTTGGCTATAGAGGGAAAAGATAGTGAAAATATTGAGTAGTATCTATCTCATCACCTGTGCCTAGAGTAGCATTTATCCTTCCAAGTGGGCCTGTTCAGACGATCAACTAAAGGATGAGTGTTTCAATCAAGTGTGTATCATATTTAAACAAACAAATCTGAGTTGATAAAGCACAGGTGATCGTGCTGGTGCTAAAGAATAGAAATGTAGAAAAGTCAGCTACAATGTAGGATTATACTTGGGGCTTATAACTTTATGAAGATTGTTAACAGATACTTTCTGAAGATGACTTTTTACATGATTTGTTAAAAACCAGCTAACAGGTAGGATATAAGGGGTGATAAAAAAGCTAAAAATTGCAACACCAGGTGTTCCCACTTGGTTCCCCACAGTAGTACTCTCCTGGCCATAACGTGCTTGGTTACGGTGATCGGACGGGAACCGACATTTTCTCGTTTGTATGGTTGCAATTCAAAAAATAAAAAAAACATATATCACACTAAATTATATCTGTGTTTTGTATTGTAATTCAAACACAGTTGAAGAACGAACAGGTAATTATTGCATGTATTTTAAACAGCGGTCTATTTATATTAGTTGTAAATAGTATTAAATGCTGGCCAGGGCTTTCCTTCTCCAAACCCATGTGCGAATATTGCATTTGAACTCGGTTCTTTCCAAATTCATTGGCTTTTAAAACACATTAGTTGCAATAATTATATCGCTTTATCAATAATAAATCAAACCAAATCTCAGCGAATAAACCCCCTAACAAACCAAGTTGAATTATGTAGACCATTTAATATCCAAAATGTCATTTGCTATATCAAAGCAGCAGCGCACTGCTATTAAGTAAGGCTTATACTGCCATCTATCCAAATGACATTATATTATATAATGACAATTTTAGTACCTAGAAAACTAATTTTCAAACAGATGTAATAAGCTGCATAAAGCCTCATATAGCTGAAGGGCTTTCCTTCAATAATCCATGAGTTGATAGTAAAATTGGAATATTTCATGGGCGATTAAATCTATCGTAGGCAGAGACGAGACCTCAGATTTTGACCTAATCGTCAGCCTTTTCATATGCAACTCCCGGGGATTCATTATGCCTAAAGCCTTTTAAACTTCGACAACATGCAAAACACTTAATAATTACTTGAAATTCAATATTTAGTGTGTCAGAATCTCCTTTGAAGGTGTACCAGAATGATACCCTGGATAATAACCAATAATCTGTCAGGCTCCAATCAAAGTGTATGTGGGCTATGGACCGATTTGCGGGGAATGCAAGAGCATACTTGTCTGTTTCCAACTAATGGAGACATACCGTTTATTGAAATGATAAAGACAGTGATGTTTTGTATTAATGCTAAGTGATAACTATGACAACGAATTGGATTTATTATTGCTTCTTGGCAGCAACCTCAGCAATAGCCTTTTCAACTAACTTATAAAGTTTATTCAGACGAGGTGCATTCTCTTCATTAACATGGACATCGAATTTGTAGATTCTGAGAGAATTGATGATAACATAGGCAACAATATCGGGATAGGTAAGTTTGTCACCAAAGTAGTGTCCATTGCTGCCATTCTTTTCCAAAAGCTCTTCATGTTTGCGAACAATCAGCTTGATTTGGTCTTCCAAGCGTTGACGGTGAGTTTCATTCTTGTGGTGGAAAACTTCGGTTGCCAGTGCACGAGCATCAGAAAATTGGGCACGAACTTGCTCTTGCTTGGCAGCAAGCTTGGGATCATCAGATGATATGAAGCCGTACTTGCGAGCAAGATAGCGTTCAATAACTTCGCTCTCAGAGAGAACAAAGTCTTCAGTGCCTCCGCTACGTTCAATCAGGACTGGGAGACGCTCAAATGGAGTGGATGGTTTGAATGCTGGCCATTCGGGATTTGTTTCTTTCCACTTGGCACCGGCGAGGTTCAAGATAATACGGGATGCTTCACCGAGACCGGGGACATTGAAGTAGATCAACTCGTAGCTGGGAGATGTGGACATTTTTGATGATGGTGGTAGTGTGGTTTTGATAGATGAATATACAAAGATAATTTGTTGTAGAGAAGCTTGGTTGTGGTGGTGTTTAGGATACTATTTATACTTGCTTTCCAGCAGTTTGAGTTCGAGTAGATTAGTAATCCAAGTCAAAGATATGGTACGATGTCTTCAGGCACAACATCCCTTTGTCTCAAGCCTCTTGCAACGTCATGTGTTTCTATTGGTTGTCAGTGAAAAATGTGTTGATCAATATTCAGAAAAATATCGAGTTGCATAAGATGATAGTTCCTTTACTATTGCAACCACACTTCTTGAATCACTTTGCAGTGGTAACCTCAAAGTTCACACTCATTTGAGCACTCACCAAACCTACAAAGATACCTTGCCTCCATTTTTGCTTTAATTTAGCAGCTTGGTTTGTGGATTACTAATCATCGCGCCATCAGCTAACTTCAAAAAGCTGTTGGATAGCGAACTTGCCCGTCTACCCTGTTACTGTTATTGTTACTGCTTTGAGGAGTGATTTTTCACACCACTTTGTGTACAGCTTCGGATATTTTGTATCAGTGGTAGTATGCCTGCAATATTATAATATGTAAAAACAGAGAAAGAAAAATCCTAAAACACTAGGACGGCCACAAAGGGTATAAAAGATAAGCTAACTACTAAAAGTGGTATAATCATTAACCTACATGGACATACCCGAACTCCTCCTTACAACACCCCCAAAATACTGGTTGATTACTAATATATGACTGCCGCAAGGGCTTCTAATTCTAGCTACTGATTCTACTCATCTTGTGACGAGATGAGCTTGCATGGTTTTAACTTATATATATCACACAAATAATGTTAATAGATTGTGTTTCTAGGATGAGGATTATAAAACTTATAGATAGTATTAAGCTGTTTAGATGATATGGCTTTATTCCACAACAAAAAAGACAAAAAATGAGTCCCCAAAAATGTTACTAAAAAATTAAAGCATACATATGAGTGATTATTTTTGAAGGGTTATAGAGTCACTCATTTGGCTGTGATTACCCCTATTATCGTTGGCCAACAAAATTCACTCTTCAAAAGCTACTATACATGTATCAAAAATATGTGGGTACATAGA
>JANBPU010000230.1:0-25590 GCA_027575805.1 Mycoemilia scoparia | reverse complement strand
AAAGTATCGACTATAATCAAATAGAAATATTCAATTCAAAACACGCTGCGAAAAGGTAAAAAATACGCATGTATATGGCCTTCAGGAATTGGGGTTCCTGGTCTCCCCATTATTTTAGTCACCAAATCGATTAAACTTTTTTTAAAGTTCAATAAGTCATTATCCACATGCGAGATATCCTTTTATTACCAATTACATGTTAATCCCGTAACAAATTAACATAATTTCACGAATTTTATGTCATCTAGATAGACATCAATGACATATCAGTTTCAGAAAATACTGATGAATTTAAATACCCAGAAATTCTTTGACTAATAATTAACCTAGACTGAGTTATGATTACATCAGAAGCTTTGTCTCTCAAAACTGTACCAAAATGGTATCAAAAAGCTCTCAAAATAATATAATTGGTATATCAAATAATATCCTAATATATCCTGATATATATACTATGCTATAACCAACATGAGTTGTAATAAAATAATTATTACAATTCATGTTGTCTATGGAACTACAAGATCAATCTCATCTAAACTAATTAGTAATGAGTATAGATACTTTTCATTTATTATTATAGCAACATTTTATATTACTATAGTATCATTTTAGTATCAGTTGATATCATCACAGCATCATTTGATATTATATTAGTATAATTTTTAATAAAGATAATATCTAGATACTATTAGCCCTTTTTTGAAAGTATTTGAGAATTGGTAAATAGTATCATGTTAGTATCAACTACTAAAATTATTATACCAAATATATATATATACGGTATACTGAGATACAGGCCAATATACTGTGATACTTGCTAACAAAAGTTCTGATATATGAATGTAATTATGACCATGCCACCAAAGAGCTTAATTTTCCAGAAGTTTATTTGACACGATGAGCTCGAAATCAGTTCCCAAAAAAAACATTGGTTTCATGTTGGGCGAATTGCTAGTGTAATGTACCAATTCAGTTGCTTCCAAAATACTATAAATACCCTCGGAATTTCTACCAGAGTTATCAATATTGACTCCTTACCTTATTTCCCTACCTATATATCTACTTAGTTAGTTATACAGCTCACAACAAAATACACCACAACACGCAACAAGTATTAATTGAAAATGACAAGGCCAGAACCCAGTGCTCAGCCAATTTGGACTGGCAAGCAGAACAAAATCTTGTGGGATATTACCAAAATGTTGAGTGATGGAGCTGTAAGTAATACTCTCAGAAAGCCTCAGCATACTTGCAATGTATTTGATAATATTTGACAATTTATATTTGCTTTTTTTATAGCAAAGCATTACCATTAACGGGATGAAGTATGATACCAACATAGCTTATGGAACGGCTGTTACTATACTGAAGAGTGGCAAAGATATCCAAATCCTTCCTCCTTCAGAGACAAAATCTTAACCCCTTCGAGATATATGTGGATTTTGTGCCTCAAACAAATCCTCTCAGTTGATATTAGCTCTACATCTCTCTCACTTCACCTCTTCCATGATACTGATAACGATCTAATTTTCATATGGCTTGTTTTATTTACACAACAATTGTTGTTTAAACAATCTATAATGAAACCCAGACTTTTAAAATCAATACCACAATATTTTTGACTTTTGTTATTTTCAATGTTTTAAGCAATAACAAGTATTCAATCAAAAATTGGGTTTGTTCTTAGGCAAAATTCCTATTACTTGAACCAACTGAAACTACTATATGGATCATAATTTTTGAAGGGTGAATTTTGGGGACCAGTGATTATAGGGGAATCACAGCCAAATGGATGCCCAGTTTTACTAGTGAACTTTCACCCTTCAAAAGTTATTGCCCATATGGATAGTTGTCTTTCTTATTGTATGCACTAATAATTATAAATAGCCATCATTACAACGTCTTTATGAACAAAGCCTTCAAGAGTAAACAATATTTCACATTTCTATAAATGAAAACAGGACATAAAAGATAAGGAGCAAAAATAAAATATATGAAAGTAATAAAAGAACAAAGATAATAGTAATGAATGGGCCAGATTTTACACTGCAGTAGTTACAACAATAGTATAACTAAAAAAGTGTGGCACAATGGACAAGGCCTAGAGCAACACATTCTACGTCTTCATCACCATAACCAAAGAAATGGATGCAAAAGTATGATTAGTTGTTATCCGATGGTGTGGTAGAGCCTGAATTTTCAATACCTTCGTATAAAGTATCCATAACTTTCTTATAATACTTTAGGGCATCAGATCTCTTCAACTTCATTGTGGGGGTCAGTAACCCATTAGTCTCAACATCGAAGGGTTGAGAATCCAAATAAACTGCCTTGATATACTCAAATCCAGCCAAATTATTGGCCTTAGCAGACTTTGTCAATTCATTCAAAACCTCCTTAACAATCTCCGGAACCCTGCACAACTTTGCAAAATCACCCACGTCTGTAATTCCCCCAACCTTTGATCTCTTCAAAATCTTCTCGGCCCAGGGCACAAAGGTTTCTGGATCAGGCACAACAACCGCCACCAACACGCTCTTCATCGAATTGCCCAACACCGCGATCTGCTGAACCAAAAAGTTATTGGAGTAAATGTTTTCCAGCTTCTCAGGGGCAATATATTCACCCTGCGACAGCTTGAAAATATTCTTCTTTCTATCAATAATCGTCACGGTACCATCTTCATTGAATTGGCCAATATCACCAGTACGAACCCAACCATCATCCGTCAACACCTCCTTGGTCTTTTCGGGGTCTTTATAATAACCAGTAAACACCGTACCGCCCCTGATACAAATTTCACCTCTAGGCAGCGGCAAATCAGTAGCATGATAATTCATTTCGGGCACATCAACCAACATAAACTCAACACCTGGGAACGGAACCCCAATAGTTCCAGATCCCCTATGAGTAATTGGCAAATACGACGAAATGGCCGACGACTCTGTCTGCCCATACCCCTCAACAACCGGACAACAAAACGCAACTCTCAGAAAGTCCATAACCTTAGGTTCCAGCGGTGCACTTCCGGACACAATGATATCCAAATTCCCACCCAAAACCTGCTTGACCTTATTAAACACAACACGGTCCCAAAACATATGTGTAAACTGCCCAGTCTCATGGAATTTCTCCAATTTAACCGCAACAGCTTTACGAGCAATTGCACCGCCCAAACCAGGAGCCAAAACCGTGGCCGAGTATATTTTATCATAAATCCTGTTCAACAGACGAGGAACACTGATAAACAAGGTTGGTTTGAGGATTTGCATATCTTCAACGATCCGAGTAATATCGCCGCAATAAAACCCAATTCGGCCACCCCTCAATGCAATGCCATGTTCAGATGCTCGTTCGTAACAATGGGCCAGCGGCAAGTACGAAAGTGTGGTTACGGTATATTCGGGGTTACCAAGGGCTTTTGTGCTGGCCCGTGCTGCCACCGAGTAATTTCTATGGGTTGACATTGCGCCCTTAGGAGTCCCTGTCGTTCCAGATGTGTAGCACAGGATTGCTAGATCGTCGGGTGTTGGACGAATGTGAGGAAGCTGGTGTTTGGATCCGATCGACTCTACTTCATTGAAGCCCAGCAGCTTTATACCCAAACTGTCTGACCATGATCTAAGAACATTGATACTATCAAGGTTGAAAGGAGATGGCAAGGAAGCTTGTGTAGTGGCAGTAGCAGTAGCAGTATCAGTGTCTGTGGAAGATGATGGTAGTTGATCCATGGAAATAATGACCTTTAGGTTTTGCATCTTGCTTGCCAACTTCAACAATTTTGGTACCTTATCCAACGAACATACAATAACTGGGATTTCGGCATGGTTCATGATATATTCAACAGAGGATTCTCCCAAAGTATCGTACAGAGCCACGTTATATAGATTGCGAACATAACTGGCATATTCGGCGATTTTATATTCAGGCCTGTTTACCGAATAAAGCCCCAATGGCCACTTCAAAGAGGAGCCATTATCACTGCTGCTGCTGCTGCTGCTGCCAGAGGCGACATATTTGTTGTATACATGAGAAAGCCCGCTGGCAAAATTATCGACCCTTTGGCCGATTTGCTCGTAGGTTTCCCATTGATAGTGGTTTTCGAAGTTGCTGGCTGATTTGTTGAAAGGCCTGTGGCCCAAAAATGGTTGGTCGCCGAATTGGGTGCGGCTGAATTGGAAGAGCTCGTAGAGAGTGGTTATGTCATTGTTAATGTCGAATTCCAAAGAGTCGTTTTTTGTTTGCGGGTGGCGGATCACATAGGATTGACCGGCTGTATTGCTGGGACTGGCTTTGGGAACTCTGCAAGAATATTTGCCATCAGGAGCCAAAGCTGTTTCTTGAATAGTTGACATCTTGCAATAGTAGACGTGTTGTTAAAAATGAGATAGATCAAAAGAAAAAGAGGAAGAAACAAACAAACAAGTGTAATGGTGGTGGTGGTGTATAAAGGCAGAGAAAGAAAGCGAGGGGAAGAGAGGATATAAGAACAATAGCCTAGAACAGACTTGGCCCCTTCAATTTATGTAATGTGTCTGTGTGTATGGAGCATCCACAGTCACTCGGACAGTAAAAGATGGACAAACAAATCACAAGCCTCAAGAGCAGTATAGCAGCATCAGAATAAGCAAAGTGGCAAGCCTAATATACTCTCGCACACTACCATGGGAAAAAGAACCGGAGTAAAGGACCCTTTCAATAGCCCCGAAGAAGCTACGCGGACACAGTACCTCTGCGCACTCACTAAATTGCTGCTACTATCGCCAATACGGCCACTAGTAAATACAATGCACAGCATTACAGCACAGCCAAGCAGGTGAGCATGAAAATGCAAGCTTTGGTGGCATCAGCACGGTGGTTTTTGCACCAGACAATGCGATGAAAATATCTCCGACCTGGCAGTTAAAAAATCAAGCTGTGATTGTGTGGCTGTCACATGTACACAAATAATCTTTTAGCCTGGATCGATAAGGATTTGCAGGAAGAAAGTCACTACTGCCAGCGTGGACTGGGCCTTGTCCTTTCGTGGACACTTGGACTGTAGCGGCTCCTACTGGACAACCATGCGCTCATAGTTCGTATGGCGTGTATGGGATTTCCTGTTTTATGGATGTGTGTGTGGATTAGGCCCAGATTACCAATCATATCGTAGATAGTATCTCTCTATTGTTGCAAAGCACTAAAATACAGTGTGAGGCCGGGGTACACTTTGCTCTCATAAATAGATCAACTAATGTTCATTGTTGTCTTATCCCGCTCTCGGTCCCTCTATTGAAAAACTGTTATAATCGGGATCGGAGTGGATGCGGGGCCGGCTCAAGTATTAAAGATCCCTCCCCGTTCAACAATAAATCTTATATTTCTACCCAGCTGACCCAGTTTGACTTGGCAGCAGCAACAGTTATTTGCGGTAAGAAAAACCAGTAGTTAGTTTTCTTTTCTATACAGATCATTACTTTTGAAGGGCTACTAATTTTTTCTAGTAGGCCAGTCTATATTGTCATTGATAATATTAATTTCGCCCGTTAAAATAGTCTCCCATATGCTGTATCATGGACTCTTGCTGGTAAAGGTGTAGTGGTATGCATCATGATTTATTATAATTTCTTCACACACAGCCCCTTTAAAGTATTTCCATGTATATAACATCACATATCATGAGATAGCGGAGTAAAATTGCTATTATCAGTATCAGTAGTACCGATAGTCATTGCTGCTGCTTCTACTTCCATTGCTATTAATGTCGCCATCCCTGATTGTATCTCCAGAGTTACTGGTTGCACGCGGTCTTGTGGTGCTAATGGTGTTCCTTTTGTGACTATCATAGCTGGTTCCAGCTTTCAGTGCCTGTGGAGCTTGGGCCATCATTATTCTGGTAGGGGCAGCAGCCGAGGGGGATAAATCGGCATGCGGCGAGAAAGAATTATCCGATCCTCCGGTGTCCATTGGCGCCAGTTCGTAACTATCGAAAGCACCGCCATCTTCATCGTCACTCTCGGTCTCCTTATTGAAACGCGATCCGTTGCCATCCAAAGACACTTGGCTAGGCCTACGACCAATTCCTCCTCTTTTATTCTTATTCCCCCGCACCATGATAAAGTACCAAGGAATAGACATTGATGAGATAAACACCAGTCCCAGGAGTGGCGACAAAAAGTACAATTTCTGCGAATTACCATCGCCGCCTTCAGGCGTCTTGTTCTTATCAACATGAGGCGGAACAAACGCAGCAACCGCCAAAATAGCACACAGCCCAATAAACGGAAACGTATATGGCAACCAAACCCTAAAAGTTCTAAGCGGATGGCTGGGATATCGTTTCCTTAAAAATATAACTCCAGCAACAGTCAGTCCATAAAAAATCCATCCAGGATACTGAGTAAGATCAAGCAGTCGGTCAAAGACCTTTCCAGGCGGCAGTCCCATCAAGAACACAATGGCCAAACACCATAAGCAAGCCAACGAAACCACCGGCGTTGTATCTCCCCCACCCCTTCCGCCCTTCTTGGTCGTACTCAACTTATCAGCCCAGCCAATATACCCCATCTCCGCCGTGGCAGCAATCAGCCTGCATCCCGAATACAGATCCGCAATAGGAACCGCCAGCACCGACAAACAAATAAACAACGGCAAAATCCTTTCGCCCACAACATGGCCAAACACAATATTCGTATACACCGCGCCCAGCGTCTCCCCCGCCTCGCGAAAAGTCTCGAACGGGACCACAGTGATAAAGGCCGCGTTGACCAGCACATACAGCAATCCCGTCACCGATATTCCCAGCCCAATGGCCAACGGCATATTCCTTCGTGGATTTCTAATCTCCCCAGCCACATAATGTAAATTGGCCCATCCCTCATACGCCCAAAACACTCGATTAAACGCCTTGACATAATCGTTGACCGATGTGCTGGTTCCGCTAAAGCCTCTCTCCCACGTCGATCTCCCACCCTGCATCTCCTGCAGCCCCTGGACCATTCCCTGGGGTTTATAAGCTCCGGTCATACACGCAATGCCCACAACAGTAATTATAGTCAACACGACAATTTTGAAAAAGGCCATAATCTTTATACAACGTAACGCCCATTTTACCGAGAAATAATTGAGTAGGGCCATGCAAGTTATTCCCGCAAATGCAACACCTCTTACCACATATTCTTCTTTAAGATTTATGGATGATGATGATGATGATAAGGAGAAGGAGGCTCCACCACCACCACCACCACTACTGTTGCTGCTGCTGCTGCCGCCGGTGCCTCGGCTTTTCCATTCATCTCTTCCAACAATCGCGTACATCAAATACTTTGCAAACACTATCCCTCCGGCCGCCATACCAGCCGGCCGCATAAAGAAAATAATCGACCAACCAAACACAAACCCAAACAACCCGTTCGGCTTGGGATACGCCTTGGTAAGGTATCGCATCATTCCGCCGTTTTTGGGAAACATCAATCCCATCTCACAAAATGCCAATGCCCCGCCTATTGTTATTATGGCGCCGACTATCCAGATCGTTAGTGCCATTAGTGGGCTTTTCATCTCGTCCATGACTGAAGATGGTGTTGAGAATATGCCTGAGCCTATTAGTTGGCTTATTACTAATGATGTGCCAGTCAAAAGCCCGATTGTACCCTTTTGTTGTTGTTGTTGTTGAGGTTTAGTAATGGTGGTGGTGGTGTTGGCTGGTGGGGTTGTTATATCTTCTGAATCCTCTTGTACTTGACTATGGAATTGATGGTTGCTAAGGTCGTTGTTATTGTTGGTTTTATTTTTGTTGTGGGGTTTGAAGGAATCCAACAATATTTCATCTTCACTATCATCGTCATCATCATTATTAGATTTACCACTAGAACTATCGATTTTATTAGTGGTGTCGGTATTTAAAATACTACTTTGATAATCGTTTTCATTATTAGAAAATGGTGTTGATGATTGAACGGCAGTGGTGGTGAGTTTAGGAGATTCTAGTAACGAATATCTGGGTTTTGGCATATTTATAATAATACTATTACTACTACACTCTGTTGTTGTACAGAATTTGTATTTATATTAACAATTTTAGCATTAATCGATGGTTTTAATAGTGGAAAATGATGAACACATGTACTAACCTTGATTGGATGCGTTATTATATGTATTCTTGGGGTTTAAATTATTATTTTCTTTTTCAATATTGTTGCTTTTGCTATTACTGTTACCAATGCTACTATTGGTATCACTAATAGTGTTCTTGGATTTGTTTGATGAAAATGCCGATGCAACTAATAATGATAATAATAATAATGACAATATTAAACGATGTGCTAAGTTAGGCCAAAATAACAATAATGGTATCACAAAATCAAAAGAAGAACAAAATATACCGCGTTGTGAAAAGAAGGAAGTAAGGAAGATAATGACATGCAAATAATAAAAAATAGAGCAGATGGATGTCAAATCAAGTATAGTAGAAAAAAAGAATAGAGACAAGAAAAAGGTAATTATAGGATGATTTGGAAATAACAAAGAAGAAATGTAAAACAATATGAGGTTGAAGTGAGAGTAGTGGGGCTAGAATACAATAATATGTATGTGTGCCAAAGAGCAAGTGAGTGAGAATGAAGGTGGCTTGTGCGTGTATATGCTTAAAACAATTATAAAAATACTAGTAATGACTGGATTAATCGAATACACAATCACAGTCAAATGAATTAGTTTTGCATAATAGGATTAAATATGGGTTAAAAAGAGGATCTTTAAACTGATTTTATTGAATGGCTTGGATTGTGAATGTCCTGATGGCCCATGTTCAACACGCATTTTGTTCATTATGTTTTTCTTGTGAGTATGTTTATATACAAGAAAAAGTGTGGGTGAAAGGGAGTCTTTAGTTAGTAAGGAAATTGAATACTTGCCTTTACTTAATACAACGGATTTATAAAATTTTATAAAGGACCGCTTTATGCTACCCTCCTTTTTGTTTTCGGTATTATCGTGATTGTGGTTGTCTGTTTCTGCTATTTTCATTATCAATTAGGTTTTTTTTGAATTCGCTTAACAATATTATCTTGATATAAAACCAATAGTTCTACTCAAAAGAACAGGAACATAATATATAGAAAAGGTATTAACGAGCACAAAAAGAAAAGAGAAAAAAAGGATAGAACAGAATAAAACAGACAAATATATGTGGATTAGCCATACTTTTTGATCCTTTTCTCTTTTCAGTCTCCTGTTTCCTCACATGGCCACTCATCAAATGTGTCCATACAAAAATAAAAAACATAAATATACAAATACAAATATCTATTTGGTCTTATGTATACACTACTTACAATAATCTCTTCTTTTGTAGTACGTTTACATATACAGAATCATTCCAAATTGGCCGTTACAATGTTTCTGAATATAACGTGACAACGACAATAAGGTTACTGGAATTTTTTGTTACTCGATTATCCTCTCCTCTCCCCATAACAAGATCCAATGGGGGGGGGGAGAGAGAGATCCCTGTAATATATTTAATTTGCTTTTCTATAACATCGCCTCCCTCAATACTTTTAAAAACATACAATAAAAATTACGTAGGATTGGTGCATGTGTCTATGTGTGTGATGTATAGGGGATTCATTCTATGATTGTTGTGTATCAACAATATGATATGTATGGCTGATTATCGTTATTCTCTCTGTTACTTTATTTTTCCCAGATTCTTCAATATCTTGTTCGGCCCTTTTTATTTTATATCCAGATTAAAAAGAGAGGGTTAGGTCATTTGATTTACCCCTATTATTATTACTACTACTACTCCATTATTTTCTTTTCTACCTTTTTATAAAATTTTGCTTATAATAAAATTACCTGGAAATTTCTATGTAAATCAGCCGAATGGTTACTCGCTTTAAATAAAATGATTGAGAATGACGGGTAGTTTATGACGATCAGACCTTTTAGTAGTAATTTTAATAAAAATAGAGTATACTGTTATTTAATCCTTACTTTTTTTTGTTAGTCCTAGTACTTAGTATATTACTATAGTTTATTGTAATTTGTATAGCTATTTATGAAGGGTAGCAATTTGCTAATAAATGGTGGCCACCGATTTGGCTGTGATTGTCCATATAGTTGTTAGCCAACAAAAGGTACACTTCAAAATTATCTCATATATTCATGAGTCAGTTTTGTTCTTTCTCCATTTTATACGAGTTTCTGGCATTTTGGACTCTTTGATCATCATTACCTGGAGTTGCGGACTCATTGGTATATGGTTCCAAGATATTTAGGTAAACTCAACCACTAGGGCTCAGAGGAAAAGAAAATTATAGATGCCAGTCTTTAAAACCAGAGTTGTAATGACCACACGTAGTGTGTACAATTCATTACGGCGGACTTGAAGAAGGTTGACTTTTAAGTTGATAGCATTGGTCAGTGATTTAAAACACAACTGATTAGTTTTCGTGGTTGTTGTGAATTGGCTTTAGAGATCACTCAAATAAAGAAAACTACAGTTGTTATAATAATAATAATAATAATAATAATAATAATAATAATAATAATAATAATAATAATATTTTGGATCCCAAGGTTTAGAAAGATAGGTAGTAAAAACAAGAAGGCTAAATAGTTTTACATTACACATATCCGACATAAGTCTTGATATCATTCAAATGCGGATATTCTTTACTAGCAATCTTGGGATCTATTTGGGAAATTTTGTTGCAGACATCCTCAAATATTTTGGTACTATTGTCATTAGCATCATTGACATCTTGTATAGGTAATTTGGACCCATCCTTGGCATCAGAGTTATCCAAGCGGGCGTTATTTGGATATTCTTCGAGATTATCGTCACTATCGTTAGACGAAAACTTTATTGCGCCGACTTTGTTGTTTGGCAAAGCAAAGCCATAAGTAAACATCAGTTCGGTATTGGACTTGTTGCCATAATCAAAGCAGAGTTGTTTGTAGCCATTTGTGTCCTTGCCATTGTTTGCATCAGTCGCCGGTGTGGATTTTTGAAGCAATATACGGAACTCAAGATTATCCAACGAAAACGAATGGTCCTCCAAACCGCTGCCATGATTATCGCTGCTGGTATCTTCAGTATAGGTGGGCACTGTAGTGAGAGCCCGTAAAAGAGTAGGGTCTCTAACCTCGAGCTTACAAAACTGGCCATCACTGGGATCGTGGTTCAGTAGGTCAACAAAGGGAATCATAACCCAGTCATCCAGCTGATCTTCAATCTCCTGCAGAGCACTGGCTATCCCCCTTCCTTCCAGCTCACTTTCGCTCATCTCTGCAAATTGGTGGTAATAAAAACTTCTGATACAAAAAGACCGAGAATTTATAACAAACTCCGACCACTTGTAAATATCAAACAGCTGTTGACTAGATAACAACAGCTCCAGTTTACTCGATAGATCTTTGCTGGTGTTCAGAATTTGGCCCTGGTCATGGTATAGTTCAAATGGGATTCCCAATAATGAATACTGGATAAACTGAAATACATTTTCAAATAGACCCTGGAATTTCTTGGTAGATACCGATAGTTTGGCTTTTGTGGCAATTCCCAACGGCGTATCCTCAATCAACCCAATTTCTGAATTGCTATAGAATATCGAGGTGGTTGGGGGCGGATCAATCGAAGGTAAAGATTTAATATATGGCGCCCAATAGCCAATCGATTCATCATTACTATCTAACTTTGCCCCACCACTACCACCATTATTATTATTATTGCTATTTCCCTCTTTTGAAGCTGTTGATTCCTGTAGAGCCAATGCGATCTTGTGGAATCCAAAAAACGTGACCAACAAATCTGTGCTAGTCAATGGCCGATCTGCATTTTCCCACTGTTGGATCATTATAGGCACACATTTTTTGAATAGCGGTGACATTTGGATTTGCTCCTTAATTGTTTTTCGTGCTGAAAGCCACAGTTTTCCAGGAATCGTAACCAGCGGGCCATCATGGTCTTGGTTATCTGCTGTGGTTGATTCAACATAGAGTCCACGGCCTGATATATTGGATTGCTTGATTTTGACTTTTGGACTGATCGTTGCGCCATTGGATTTGAGCCATGATGTGAAGGAATCGAACACTTGTGTGTCCTCAGGAGACAGATCAGTGATCTTTTCTTGAAAAGGTTGAGTGGTTGTCATTTATGTGTAAAGTTTTGCTCCTTAAGAAAGGAATATATATAAATGGCGTGAGTTTTGTTTTATAGAAATATGATGGCAATAATATATAACGCGTTTTGGATTTATAAACAGGCAAGGATAGGCAGATAAATAAAGGTGGTAGGAATGTTAAGCAGTGATTTTATTTCCTTTACTATTATAATCAAAACGAGTGTTATGGGTTTGAGCATGGCAAGTTGCAAATTAACATTAGATTAAATTCTCGTTGATTTTTGGCTAATAGTTGGACGACATGACACTGTAAAAAGAGAGTGATAAACAGCCTGCTTAATATTATCCTAATATTCGACTTGCAGAACTTGCAATATTGGTTGGAATTCTGCTTGGTACTTGTTTCATTCTATAGTCCAATATCTATTTCTCACCTGCATATTCGATACCAGCATGGAATTTCGGCTGGATATGTATTAAGTGCAATATTTTATTTTGAACCTGCAAAAAAATCACGCATCAATGGCATGGTAAAATAAAATGGCATTGGTTAATTTGATTATTATTTTTTGCACTATATTTACTAGCCACAAAAGCTCATAATCTTATGCAAATGATCGTATTCTCGCTGATGATTTGCGGCAATTATAATGCCTTTAAGAACAAAAATGTTAAAGCGATTCAAGCATATGGGAAGAGTTCACTATTGATCGAATCTATGGTAGGCAAAAATGGTTGTCACTCGTCAGATTTTAGCCCAACTATGAGCCAGTCCATATTCAATTCATGAGAACCCATTTTGCATAAAGCCTTGTAAACTTTGGTTGTGTGTTCATATGTCATGCTTTAATAATCCTGCCTAAACCATTATATATACTAAACTCATTAAAGGAACTCGTATGTATGCCATTATAATTTAAACCTATACATGATTATGTGGGTTTTGGAGCTATGCTGACCGGCTTTAGAATACGACTAAAAGTTAAATGTCAAGTGGCTGTTAAGTTCAGTCTGTGCGAAGAAGTGAGCCAAAGGTATAAATAGTCCCTTTATCGCCTTACTACCTTTTTCATTACCCATTTTCGTCTTTTACAAGACCACAGCAACCCACAGTGCAGACATTGCCAATCACTACCAAACAACAAACCAAAGAGACCAAACCACAACAGTGCCATTAGCTAATTAACTAGGCTTTGACATTATTTATCCAATTATTTACCTTGTCCTACATCTAACAAGCCAGGAAATAAATAAGAAAATAAAATGCCTTGTGTTGGTCCAGTTTATGAAGATCGTAGGGGCAACGCTGTCAGTGTGAGCTATATAAACGGCCTTATTAACAACAGAATCCAAGGAGTAACAGGGGTGAGTTGATAAAGTAATAAGCTAGTAACTTCTGGCTATAGTATAGTAAACGATGAAATATATATATGAAAATGGCATTGTTTATCTAACCTTAAGTATATGTACATTTGACTGTTATTTTATCACAATACTTATATTAGAATGGAATCTCGCATAATGGACAATACTTTACAAAGGATGAGTTTATAACCCATATTAATGGAATCATTCAGAGTCGTGAAGACATCGCCACCACATTTTATACCTGGGATGGCAGCGAATGGAAACCTTGTACGATGACATTCTTTATCAGGGATTAACTGAAAGTATAAATGGCTGAAAAAAGACATACTTCTTTTTCACCATGCCATTATACTTGCAATTCAACAGTACCCCAATAGCTACTTTCTTTTAACTCTATTGATCTATCATTACGATTATCCTTCTCTCTCTTTTTCTCTCTCAAATAAGCTCTAAAACAATGGGCAACTATTCTTTTCTTTTTTCTTCAGATAATTATATCTTTATGTTTTTATCTGGTATATTGAGTTTTTTCTGCCATAAATCTTATCTGTGGCTTTACTAAATAAAACATAAAGTATTTTACCTAAAATTTTGCCAGCTGCTATAATTATTATTGTTATCATTTTAAAATGCCTAGCATCTTGATTTCATATAAACACCTTGAAAATTAATTTGTATACACAAATGTGATAGCGTTTTCTTAGGGCTAAAGAAGTGTGCGATGTTAATAATTAGCAATATTCTGGGTTTACTCAAATGTTGCTTCTACTGATTCAATTCCAAAAATCAGGATCCTATGTCACAGAAAGTGTTTATCATTTAGGCTATAGAGAAAACTCTGAATTGCTTAAATTATAATACTGCCAATACTCCTACCGGCTACTAAAATTATACATAAAATCATGGCATTTCAAGACAGGGCCGTTTTTATTTATGTAATTTTTAGCATTGTATAGATCAACAAGGTTCATAATCATGCTATTTATCACCCTCTTTCTGATGATCCACAACAGTTATAATACTTTTTGTAATATAAATGGCATACTATTCTATGTGAATCTTCGTATATTGCAATATATCAGTTTCATCAACCCCTACCCCTATGCATTATACATTTAAAAAAATCCATTTCATGGCAATAAAGTTCAAGTTTTATGCTATTGCAGGCCTATATTGTTTAATGTGATTCAATTTCGCTAGAAGCTTTATCTTGAATTCGTAATTGTATATTAATGATGTCCTGAATATATAAATAGAGAGACTCTGTAGTTATATTATCATTACATCACTACCATTCTTTTCATTTCTTCCTAAACAAAGTACGCACCTGAATACCAACTGACAGAAAAGCTTCAATATTCAAGTCTTAACAGTAACAAAGAAAGAAATGCCTTGTACTAGTCCACTTTATATTGACGAATTTGGCACCCCAGTTACAGAATGGGATATCATTAATACTGTTACTGTAAGGACTAATTATGTGGAAGGAGATGTAAGTTTAAACCTTGATAAAACTAGTAAACTGCTGATTTCTAATAGCAGCGTGTTAGCATTGTACTTATACTATATCTGATGTTTAACTAAATGATAATATTTGCTTTTTATCATATGTAATAATAGAACGAGATTGAATGTGATGGGTTTCATTTTTCCCAAAGCGGGTTTTTGGATTATATGAGAGGTATTATACAAGCTGGTGAAAATATTGACATTACGTTCTCTACTTGGTATATTGATGAGTGGTGTCCTTGCCGCTTGAGATATTTTAAAAAGAACTGAATGGCTAATTAAAAAGGAATGCCTTTTTTATTATATCATTGAATTTGATTCAACAGTTCTATAATACTATCTACTTATATGCTCATTTATCTTCTACAAATATATCCATTATTTCCCTTTTTCCCTTTTATTTTATTTTTTATATCAACACATATATCATTATATGTTTAACACAGGGAATTTATCTTCTCTTTTTAACAAATAAAAGGTATTTCTGTGAAATTTGATTTCTACTGTGATTAGTTTAATGCTCGATATAAACTTATTAAATTATGGAGCCATAAATTAGTATGTTGAAAAAGCTAGGCCAATTCATTGAGGAAATATAATAGCATGTGTACATTCAAAATATCATTTATTTTCTATCAAACACATATCATATCCTCTAAATTAAAAGTGTGTAGCTAGAATACTAAAAATGATTAGGTTCATGCAATCATAACTTTTATAGTTCCAAGTATTTTCTTTGAGTTTGGCTTACCTACTTACTCAGGCCTAGTTTTCTGATTGATAAAGCATTGAGCAATTTCTCCAGCACTCTGATAATTTTTGACTGATAGTGATGGGTACAACAACTCAAGCACTTTCACCCAAAATAGCATATATAAATATGCTCCAGAGGTTCTACCAACTTTAGATAAATCCCTAGTTATTTTTTAATTTATTTTTTTCACTATATTTTTCTAAACACTTTCAACCCCAACCCCAAGCTATAAGATAAACCTTCATGTGCTTTGGAAAAAGAGGAAGCAAACAAGCAAAGAAAATGAAAAAATCTACTGCTACTACTACAACACCCAGAAGATCTTCTGACCAAAGTATTGAATTGGTTATGACAAATGTCCAAAACTCAGATATTCCTGCTGTTTCTTCTCCTTCCAGTCAAGAACAGTCACATCCTGTGGCTATTTGTCCTACTGAAACAACCATTACTACTCAAAGCAAGCAAAAAGACCTGGATAGTAAAGCTGTAGCAACTGGAAATACATTTTATGACCCTGAGAGTCCATGTGCATCCCCTGTTCCAACTCACAGACAGATCCCTATGCCTCTATCATTTGGTGATATCAAGATCTTTGAGAATGACCAAAACAAAGCTGATGATGATTCTGACAAAAATGATGACAGGGAATATGATGATGAGGTTCCTCCATTGGATGAAACACCATCATCAGATAGAACCTTCCACCAACCCCAAGCTGAAGCCATTCAACGTTCTATTAGCTTGCCTATCCAACCAAGCATTCCAATGAATGAATCCCCAGGTGGCTTGATTCCTCTTCCAACTTTTGTTCCTAGCATTAGTCAAGGAATCCATGGTGGGTTCTTTAATTACAGTCCTCCCATGCCCAATTCCCTAGTATTAGGTAACCATGTTCATAGGCCTAGCAGGTCTGCACCAATTGGATTCCCATTTCCTGGTAGTGGTGGTCTAGGACAACTGCCACCATTGATGCCTTCTCATAAAAAGCCCATGACAAGACCTGTTATAGAAATACCTGAGCAAGTGCAAATTGAGGTATGTGGAGTTGGGATTATTGGCTTCAGAACCAGACAGTTTGCAAGATATCTGGCTGAAAATGAATCTTTGAACAGATTCTTTGGAGGTTCGTCTGATGCTGAAGCAGCTGTCAGTGCAACATTTATATATGATTTGAAAAATAAGCCACCCAACCTTCTAGACATGTTCTTTAAATTGGATGATAATGCCAGTGGTTATTGTGAGATTGAAATGGCTTACCAGGACCAATACAAGGTATACAATGCCTTTGTGAATGCTTGCATGAATGACCTTGAGTATCCACAGCAAACAAAAAGAGATGTGTATGATTCAATTGACAGAATCCCTTCATCCAGTTTGTCTAAAATCAAGCCAACCTACTACAGTATTATGATTTGCAAGAACTCCAACCATCATGATTGTGATTTCAGCAATGATGATAATTTTGATGATGATGAGGTCCTTTTCAGCCCAACCATGTGCAGCCATGAGTATTTTTACTTTTTGGCACATGTGCTGTATCTCTCTGCTTATTGTAGTGATAGCAGTCCAAAAAGGCTTTATGGCCAGCTCAGGGAACTTTGTGCTCAAGCAAAGAATGCCCATTGTCAGCATAATATTTGCTTTGACATGCTCATGGGCTTCAAGTGGATATGTCCTTATTGCAGAGACTCATTATCCCCAAATGCTACTGCTGCTGGTGTTAACAAGATGGAAAAGACAGGTATGCCTCTTCAGATGTGTCAGTTTTGTAACAGAGCCATCTTTGATTGCAAGGTATTCCAGAATGAGCTGGATGATGGTGATCATGATAGTGGATTGCCAATTGAGCTCCCTGCACTATTGATGAAAACTTCATAGTTGGTATTCATTTATTTAACCATGATAATATTTCCTCAACTATTTCACAAAAAGCAATTTACATTATTATATGCCTACTCCAATTTCTCCACTCATTTTCTTTATTTTGATATACATTGATATTATGAATATTTTATGCCTTTGGAACTGTGTTTTCCTTTTTAAAATTATATTTATATGCCTTTTCAATTTGTATGCGCTCATTTTTATAGGTTTATTTGTTTTACTTTTATTTTTATTTGCTTGGTATTTGGCATGTGTTTACATCCATTGATTATTGATTTTTTCTATGACTGTACTGAAAAATATAAATATAGATATTTAAATTATAAGCCAATGATTGCTAGAGATGGATTTTAAGTATACTTTTCATTATAATTTACGGCTTTTAACTATTCAGTTATATCACAAGAGCAATTGATGAGATGCTAGTGACACACAGCCAAGACCCACTCAGAATATATCAATTACCAGTGAAGTGCGTGTGGATACTTGGAGACAGATTCACCATTGTCTCTTTTATGGAAACACCACCATTTAATGATGGGTCTGGGATTACATTAAATTCACCAGCAAACTTCAACTCAACTTGACGACTGGTATAAATCATCCAGAACTAGGATTTGGTTTGTTTAGTGTTGTATGTAGAAATCAAAGGAAGAAAACATCCTGTCTATTTTATTTTTCAAACCTGCTCAACATGAAAAATAAAGAAAAGAACCAGAAAAATTATTTGTGAGCCCTCTTGGCTTCCTCATCAGATTTGATATAAGGGAAGAACTTGACACCACCCATGAAAGGTTGAAGCACATCTGGAACAACCACACCATCAGGAGTCTGGTAATTTTCCAAAACACAGCAAAGAGCACGCTCAGTGGCACAAAGTGTACAATTGAGGAGATGGACAAATGGACTCTTGCGATCCTCAACCTTCTTGGCACCACACTGGATGTTGAGATTGCGAGACTGGTAGTCTGTACAGTTTGAGCAAGAAACAAGCTCCTTGTATTCACCCTGATGAGGGAACCAGGCTTCAAGATCAAACTTCTTGGCAGCAGCATTATTAAGAGCACCAGAAACAATAGCAACAACGCGGTAAGGAATGCCCAAGGACTGGTAAAACTCCTCAGCAGCACCAATCATTTCATCAAACATCTCGTTGGACTTTTCAGGCTGGGTCAATACGAATTGCTCAATCTTTTCGAATTGATGGACACGGAAGATGCCACGGGTATCACGACCATGAGCACCAGCTTCTTTTCTGAAGCAAGTTGAATAGCCAGCATACTTGATGGGCAGCTGCTTTTCAGGCTGATCAAATTTCTCGCCCATGTGGAATGCAGAGATTGGTTGTTCAGAAGTAGCAATGAGGTACTTGTCCTCACCATCACCAACCACTCCATAAAGCTCTTCATCAAACTGAGCAAGCTGGGCAGTCTTGGCCATAACAGATTTGCGCATAAAGAAGGGGGTCTGGAGTTTGGTGTATCCACGCTTAGACAAGAATGACAAGCCGTAGCTGACAAGAGCCAAGTTAAAATCAACACCAGGCCCGGTAAGGAAATAGCCACGATGACCAGCAACATCAGCACCACGCTTCTGATCATACCCACCAATGCGGTACAAAACTTCATGGTGAGAAATAAAGTCTGATCTCTTTTCAGGGGCATCACCATCAGGTGGGTTGGTACGAATAAGTTTGTTGTCATCTTCAGTCAGAGAAACAGGGACTTCAGGATCGACTATGTTTCCAATTTCACTCAAAATGCTGGTCCACTGGGCATGGGTTTCTTCAGCAAGCTTTTTGAACTCGCCCTTGGACTTTTCAAGGGCCTTTTTCTTGACTACAAGTTCAGAGGCATCTTCCTTGGCCTTCATCTTTTTGCCAATTTCCTTTTGGATGGCATTGGCATCACGGTTGGTGTTGTCCAGGTCCTTTTGGGCTTTGGTCCATTTGCCAAATAGCTCGATAACCTTGTCAACATCTTCGGGGTTGGCTCCACGCTTTACTTGGGATTGGCGGACTAGCTCTGGATTACCACCACGTTCAGTAAGAAGCAGGTTGATATCAATCATTGTTGAGGGTTGTTTTTTTGATCCTGGGTTTTTTGAGCTGAAAATGCAGAATATATATAATGAAAACTTGAAACAAATGTCAAATACTTGTATTGATAATAAATAGCATATACGCACTTACAAAGTTAAAGGAATGGAGTCAGAAATATTGTTTGTTTTCTTTGATGTTTTCTCTAAAATATGTCAATCAAAAAGTGTAGCCTAAGTTGCAAACTATACCAAGTTATGGGTAATATGGCAATAACTGATAAAACATTTGAATATTTGAATTAGGTATAAATAAATAGTGTATCATCATCATTTGAATATTTGAATTATTTGGTAAGCACAATTTTTGGTGTATATGACATACAGCTACCTCCATAGGAGTAATAAAATGCTTAATCATCACATTTTTAACACTTGGATTCTTTCTGGCTACTATAAATGAGATGTTGATCACTGCTTATTTAAGATAAACTCTAAGCTGCCAAATAAAACAAAAACATGTAGAGCAACACTTGGACTCTTTATCTACAATATGTTAAATATGTCCATGAAGAGGCTTTGAGTGAGTTACTCAAGATACATCAACTCTGGAGTTAATTGAGGCCTTGAATTTGAGAAGGTACTTTGTAACATAGACATTGTATCATATAAGCCATACTCAATATTGCATAATAACTATCTTTGAAAGATATGTTATCTCAGATAATTCATCATGATCTATGCACGCGCAAGCCTCTTTAACTAACAGCTTTCCATATTCTCAAATGTACCAAGAAATATATTTTATGCTTTACATATAAAAAGCTATATTGAAACTCGACTAATTGCAAGTTTCTTCCCTTATTTTTACATAAACAGATATTTATTTACTATACTTGAAACCCCCACAGCGATTTAACATGAATGAAGGCAATATCGACTCAGGTTATGACAACAAGCGTCGTATCTCTCCTGCAATCCAAGACCATAGTGCCTATAACGATGGTTACAACATCATGACCGAGATCTTGTCCGAAAACAATCAACAGAATGCCTTGATTCAAACAGCAGAACTCACTCATCCGACCAATTCGTACCAGCCTTTGACTTCTTTGGCTGTATCTGGTGACTTTCAGAAATACTCCAATATTCCCAGGAGTTACTCTCAAACCTCAATGATGGGAGGTCAGCAAGTTCAGGGTTTCAGTCCTGAAGGAAATTCTATCGACTATCCCCTATCAACTCATATCAGCCCTGAGCAGAGACTTGACAACTTGTGTCAACAGCAAATTGGTGTTGATGCCAACAGTGCTTTGCTGCTACCCTCATATTCTAATATGGGCATAACTGGTGCTCAATTCAGCAGCATTTGGCTTACTGATAACGATGGAATTCAAAGCAATGTTAACCATGGCTTAGAACTTCCTTTGCCATTTCCTTCTTCGTTGCCATCAGGACCACTGTTATCAGGATCAGAATGCGACGAAGACAAACTTTACACAATAAATTCAAAACAAATGATTATCGATATCCTCAAAGAATCCAGAATATTTAGCTCGGCAGCAACTAATGACCCAGACAACTCAAGCATTGAACCTGGCCAAGTATTTTTGTTAACCCCATTGGTTTTGCTAGAAATGAAACTGACTCCAAATGAGTATGAACAAATGATGAAATTCCGTAACCAAACATTTAGCCAAGACCTTTCTGACCATTCCTTCACACTGCTGTCAGCCATCCAAAAGGTTGAAACAGGTCAGGAATTGTACGCTGATTTGATATACTTCACCTGTGCTTCTCCAGAAGCATCTTCCTGTTTGTCTGGAAATACCAAAGCAATAGAAAGATCCTATGCTTTTACTGTTCATTTAAAATTACTGTTATTGGACCATCAAATCTTTGAATTGTTCCAACAACAGTACAGCTACATAAAGGCTCGCCTACAACAAGATTGCACTGCCAGGACCATTACTACGGCTGATCAGGAAAATGAAGCATATCTGAAACGTTCTATTGGCATAGTTTCAAACTTTATTTGTGCAATTGTGGAGGCCTTGGGCCAAAAACTTTCAATGTCGCCTAATGAGTATTTGGTAAATGATGCTATCATGGTTGTTTGCCATATATTTGTCAAAGTATTTGGCATTCATGACAGCTGCTGCCAGCAATATCCTGGTACGGAGGCGGGGAATAATAAAATGTTTTTGGATATTTTGGTTGGATTTCTTGAACCATTCCATAGTCGATATGCCAATAGCTGTAATCGAAGCAAAAAATATGTTTTGGAATCGACATTGGAGTTTTTCAGTGGAAAGGATAAAATCGATTATGAAAAGTATCGGTCTTTATATGAATTGATTAAATATCAAGTGGATGCTTTATCTGCTTAGACATTTAGACATTTATATATATATATATATATATATAGCAATAACCTTTTTGTATTTTTCTAGTGCTATCCAGTATGTTTTGATGATTATAACCAGCCGCTAAATGTACTGTGAAGCTGATTTTTAAAGAGTATAATAAAAACTGTTTTTATATGTAACAATGTCTTGTCTCTTGTTGTTTTAAACCATCAAAGTTTTATTGCTATAAGCTGCGAATTTAGGTAAAGAAATGAGAGTCGCTTTATACTTGATTTGGTCAACCCATACACAATCTCTATCAAAAGGGAAACCTATAAAATGTCATCAGTTTTTAAGATAGACGAGTTTGCAGATACAAAAAGTGGTCTGGGTTTTGGGTGTACAGGGATTTTATTGGGACTTGCAGTAAGCGCGAGTCTTGTAGGCAATACCATTCTGAACACACTCTCTGGCACCACAGTTCTCCTGGACATTGAACTTGCTTCCGTCATGGGCCAAAACAAAGGACAAGTGATCGGTCTTGGCTTGTACGCAGATCTGGTCACCGTACTCATAGGCGCGTACTTGAGCCATCATCATGGTGGATGCCAGGAGAGCAACAAAGAGAGAGATTAGAGCCTTCGACATTGTTTTTCCTGGTAAACTGATCGACGGTGATTTGGGTTCGAATGGATTGGAAAGGGGGATGTGATATAACAAGCCTCAAGACTCTTGCCAAAGTATTTATATACTTATGGAAATATGGTTATGGCAGTACGTGGGCATTCTTATCAATATCGTGTTTGTGTGAAAGTGCGTGTAAAAATATACCAGAATGCTCCTGCCACAGGCTTCTTTACAGCCATGCATGACATAAGGATCATCGTCTTTGGTTTTATTAAAGCAACAGTGCTGTCTTCTCCTGATCTACGGCCTCAAAGTGAATTAATGTTGGTGCATCGGACTGAAATGGGGTGCTAGTTTTCCCAAAATGCTTCATCTTATGACTGTGGCTTAACCCTTTCCACGCTGCATTATCAGTTTCCATTTTCAATAAAAGCTGGGCTGCGATTTCCTTTAGCAGTAATTGCAGGCTTACAGTAGTTACAACCTCAGCACCAGTGCTCTCAATCTGCAAGCCAATGCCTTTTCGGGCAATGACTATATTTGATACCGTCGTCTGTATCCCAGGCATCGATCTCAAATGGCGGACGCTTGTATATATTGAGTATTTCAGCTACGAGCGTTGAATGAGTGGTGCACTATGATGTGCGCAGCTTGTAGATCAGTCGAGCTGGTTAGCGCATAGACCATAAGGAGACAAATCCTCATCTAAACAAGAATCTATACTCCTGGAATACTAGTGATAGCACTGTAAGACTATTGTAAAAATATATCTGGCATGAGGATTACCTATTAAGAGGTTTTTGAGCTGCATATTTTAAGTCGCTGGATTTATTTCTTTATAGTACCAGCAGACACGCTCTTTGAAATAGTCATAACTAAAGATATAAAATACAACCACAATTATAAGTTACAACATACTCACAATCACATAATACTTGGATAATCCCCTTTAAAGGTGTGTCACAATATACCGTGGATATTAGCCAATATTCTGACAAATTTTAGCTAAAACGTATGGGATATGGGCTAATTTGCGGTGAATGGATGAGGGTACTAATCTGTTTCTTTTTGATGGAGATCTTACCATTTAGTTTATATTACATCAATTTAGAGTCCTCACATTCTTTCAACAAAGACATGATGGTTTCTTGTTAAATTTGGCTACACTTCAATACAACTATGAACTTTTGAATATTTACAGAAAAGTTGGCTTGAAAACTAAAAACCAGATTTTAACCGAGAAAAAGAGAAACCAATGTTAGATATAGTGGACATAACAAAAAATGTATTGAAACACCTATTTTTTCTGAATGATGAGAGCACTGACCCTTGATACAGATTTGTTCATTGATTTCTTTACGAAAATGTATTATACATCTTTTATTACTGTACTTTTGAGGGCCATCCCAATGCAATTAAACATACATTTCTATCAGTAAAAAAATACTGAGATTTCATTCCATTATGGCGTCAATGATAGACAGAACAATTAATATTCAATAAGCACTCAGCCGGCTTTGTTTCTCAGAATAGTATCCGGGTTCAACCCTGCATACATACTTACAAGTGCATCATGTTTTGCGATCAGGGCCTGGCCATTTTATATTGCATCAAAGCTGCCGGAATGATTGTGAGTGTTCTATCTAATAGAACTATTAGGCTTAGAATATATGATTCCAACACTTGGCCGATTAATTTCCCTCAATGGGCTCACTGAAAACTACATAACAAGCTGCGTTAACAGGCACATTGCAGCTGTAATACAGCTTTAACCAGAGTCAGCAATCGAGAATAGCAAGGGAACATCCAGATACTCAAACCTTGGTTTTTCTTACCCTACAATCTTGTTTAGTTGTTGCCGGTAATGCATCTCTGCCTCAATGCCCCAGGCTGGAATTTTCAAGGTTTCTTCCTGAATTTGTTGGCTAGACAAACCCAAATCCTGGTAGACAATCCCTTCATACTAATCGATCAGGGTTGGTATCTGGTCCATATACCAACAGACTCGGCTTCCCATTCTCTTCCGGCTAAATAAGCTTCAACATTTACCATACCAACAACCATAATGGGACCACCACGCCATAAAAGTATTGCTGCATCTTTGGCTTCTTGTACATTACCCAAACGGCCTGATGATGCAATGGGGAGAGGGGAATCCCAACAGCCAGGGTACTCGAGTGTTTGTATCCGAGTAAAGTTGATTTTCTCTGGATGCAATTTACTCCCAGATGGCATCTATCGATGAAATCTGTTGTGCTGAAATTTCGCCATGACTTTGAAATACAAACTTATGTATACTCGCTCACTCGTAGCAATGCTCCTGTTGATTGGGCTAATAACTCACCTTGCCAACACATTCAGCCGTCAATTAATGCTGGTATATTTTTAGATTCTCAAGCATGAGCACACGCCTTCAGCTTCATTGAGTTGGATGGGTTGAAAAGAAGCACAAGACCACTCATGCTTTGCTTTTTGGGCGGGTGAGTGTGTTGTGCTGTGCTGTGTTTGTGGCCAATCCTTGTTGAGCACTATACTACACGAGGAGATAAAACAAGAGCCACTTCACGCGACCAAAGTTTATAAATGCATATCTATTATTTGCAATATCATGAAATGATAGGCTGTACAAAATTGGAGTTCCAAATTAATGGCTGTGCGTATACCAGATGCTCTAATAATTTTTTTATGGAGAGGATATATTCTGTAGTAAGATAAATTAGCCATTATCGGGTAATATTTTTCTCTAAATCAGGAGTAAGTAGGAATGTGAACTCGTATGAGATATGAAACCACATCGGCTTTTATGTGAGAAAACAATTGATTTATGACGGAAATTTGATTTATAGATCAATAGGAGAGAGCAGGAAATGGCTATCGCGTATTTCTCTTTGCCTATAAGCATAACCAATACTAATATCCATCGATATTTATCTACATGGAAATTCTTTAAATA